>MDUD01000461.1:0-18576 GCA_002216565.1 Crithidia mellificae | reverse complement strand
CTGCATCAGAGTCGGCAGGCAAAAGTTCGGACGCGTCGCTGGAGCCTTTGAAGCAGTGTCTTCTGTCCTCGTCTTCCCTTTTCGCTGCGCTCACTCAAACCCTTCAGGGCTTGGCAGAGCCACCCGCAGAGCCAGAGGAGGGGGAGCGGGAAGAGAGAGGGACAGGCGTCAACGAAGCGGTGATGGCGCAGATCTGCGGTGCACGGGTGGCGCGCTGGGTGGCCGCGCGCCTTTTGCACGAAGTCGCCGCCACCCCTCTCACCGAAGGCGCCGATGACGCGGTGTTGCTGGCGTGTGTGCGGCGGTGGACCGACGTTGCCTTCTCTCCCGCGTCGTCGCCGTCTCGCTGGATGGCCAGACCAGGCAGCGCGGACCGCGAGGGCGTACAGTTAACAGCGGCGTTTCAGTGCGGCGACGCCGTCGTTCAGGCAGACGCGGCCGCCTCGCTGCTTCGCATAGCAGAGGAGTGCACGACGTTGGATCTCGGACAGCTTAACTTGTCAGAACACGCCACTGCAGCTTTGATGGGGCTAATTGAGGGAAGCAGTCAGGAGGTTGACGACGTGGGTGCCACTGCGCAATGGGCTGCATTGCAAGCGGAGATGGAGCGGCAGAGCGAGGTGGTCGAGACGTGGGCGAGGCGGCAGCACGGCGCTGCCCCAGTTGGAGCAGTAGAAATGGCGATCCGTTCTCAGAGCAACGAGCGTTTTGTAGGTGACGAAACGGCGGAGTTAGTCACTGCCGCCTCAGAAACCAGCACCTTGAACGCCGCAGATTTTCTCCGTGGGTTGCAGGGGTGCGAGGCAGTGTTGCGGCAGCTGCGCGATGTCGTCTCCGCAGCGCGGTACGAAGTGGAAGGGTGTGGCGCTGCGAAGAAACGTCAGCGCGTAGAACCACACGGTGACAGTGACGCGCAGCAGGCGGCGTTGATGGTCAGCAAGGACGAGAATGCGTGCGTGGTGCGTGCCCTTGAGCGCATTTGCGAGTTGAGCCAACTTACACTGGCTCAGCTTGAGACTAATTCTGACGCAACAGCCAGCGCTCTCCTCTCGGCACATTCAGCGTCCTCGCCTACATCCAGGAGCAACACTGTGAAGGAGGAGCTCGAACGTGGTCGCTCCGATGAGGCGTTGACGAGAAACACGCAGTTCTTTACGCTCTCTGACGCAGAGTCAGTGGGCCAAAGTCGCAGAGCCTCATTTGCTGAAGTGATAGACATTGAATAAAAATTGAGACTCCACTAATCTGTTTTTTTTTTGCTAATCTAATTTTTAGCCGCTTCTCTGCTTGTATTCATAAGAATAACAAAATGCACATTAATCAAATTTCTCATTTCACGTTTTTAGTGTAGGGTATGATAGTGTAATTCTTGTGAATTTGCTTCCTGTGTTGAAGAGCCGTGTGCACTGAGATATGCTCTTCAGTCAGCTGACAAAATTAAAATTCCTTTTTGAGAGAGAAAACACGGCCTTTTCCCTTCCTGGCCGCCTGACTAAAAACACAAATAACCTGTCCCACTTAGATGCATTCCTTCCCTTCATCTTTCTTATCCTTATTTTTGGTACTTTATATTTTTGACTTTGCGAACTCCTCAGAAAACCTGTTCTCCTTCCCTGGCTCGTGTTCTCTTTGACGAATTTGAGCGCAGCTAGATTCCCTTCATGCAGTCAGGTTTCAAGCGCTCCCACAGCAGCAGCGGTGGCGGCTTTGAGGGCCGTGGAGGTCGTGGCGGTGGCCGTGGCGGCGGTCGCGGATTTGCCCGCACAGAGGGCCGCGGGGGACGTGGCGGACGTGGCGGTGACCGCGGCGGGTTTCGCGACCGCGACCGCAGCGCGGCTGGCATGTCCAGCAGCCGGCAGTGGTCCGGCAGCTACCGGCCGCAGGTGGCGGACGAGTCGGTGCCGCGGCCGCACCTTCCCGGCGAGCGTTCGCGTGGACGCGGCCGAGGCGGTGGTGCCATGACGGGGAGTCGGCCATTCAACGCTTCCTCCTCTTCTTCTTTTCGCGATCAGGCGTCTTCCTCTTCCTTCCATGGCGGTCGAAGCGATTTTCGGCACCGCGGCAGCCGCCCCGGCCCGCACGGCGCAGCACCGCGGCCGCATCAAAGCAGCAGCAACAGCAGTAGTGGTGGCCACCACCACCGCAGCGGCGCTGCAAAGCCGCGTGACGTGGTGGTGATCTTAGAAAAGGCCGGTATTCTCATGGGCAACATGGGCCTCGTCGATGCCTACGACCGCGCCGCGACGACGGAGATTGCGAATGCGTCTTTGAAAGATGTGCGGCCGGATATTGTGCACCAGTGCCTTCTGGCCCTCTTCGATTCAGATCTGGCTTACCAGCACCGCTTGCGTGTCTACATCAGTCTCTTCTCGCGGCAGGGTAAGGTGATCGAGGTGTCGCCGGCGCTGCGGCCGCCGCGTACGTACGCGCGTTTTCGCGGTCTCATGGCGGCACTGCTGCGCGATGGCCGTATCTGCTCCACCGATGGCCAGGTGCTGATGCGCCTGATGCCCGGTTCCGTCGCGCCGATCATCCCACACGGCGCGGAGGTGGTGGGGCTGACGAACAGCCTCACCGCACCCATTGTAACGGCCACGCAGCTGGCTCAGCAAGCGGTTGCACACCCAATTGACGATGCGCTGCAGGGTGGTATTAAGCACGTGACTGCGTTCTACTGCATCTCGTGCACCGACGACTGCAACTTGGATGGAATTGATTACCTCACGAAGTCGGTGTGCTTGTCGGCGTACCCAATGACGGCGCACGTGCAGAGCGCGCGAATTTGCGAAGGCCACACCCGAGTGGAGCCGGATGTCAACGCCGCTAGCAGCAGCAGCGGCAACGCGAGCGGTAGCGGGCCGGCAAAGGACGCGAGCCAGCAGCACCAGTCTCGTGTGGGCGAAGTCTTTCCAGTAGACCAAGCCGAGGAACAAGAATGAGGAGCTGTGCGTGTGTGTGTGTGACCAAGGTGTCATTTTGTCGTGATCGATTAATTGTAAGTCGTTTAACTAATTTCTTTTTCTGTTCGCGGTGCCTCGTTGTCACTGCCACTGCGTAATGCGCACTTGTAAAGTTGAAAAGAGAACAAGAAACAAGATTTCCTAAGAGCTAATGGAGGATGTACCCAGCTTCAGAGTTGCATCACTGCTTGTTTGCGGGCTATCACAAAATTATCTTAAATCCCCGCCAATCTCCGTGAAAAAAAGAAAAAGGGACATGCATCAATCCAGTGTTCGTTTTTGTCGCAGAACCAGGCTGCCTGGCATTTTTGATCTTGTAGACAAAGACACACACACACAGACACAGACAAAAGCAGCGGTTCATCTTCACAATTTGCAGTCAACAAAAAGGGCTTTCAAACTTGGTATTCAAATTCAACTCTGCTCTCTCTCAATGTCAATTATTGTTTAAATGGGTTTTTTCACAGTTTTTCCCCTTTATATCGCTGGCACGACGATAGCTGTATTACAATTTGGAGTCAAGTGCTCTGCCACCGTCTCCTTATTTCAATGCTGCTGTCACACAAGAGGCAGCATCAATGCACACACACATAAAAACGGCATTTAAAAACTAATTTTTACTGTCATTGATTCCCATTCGAATCGACTGCGCAGCAGCTGCCGCAGAGCTTCGCAGTTCCTCACACTGCTGCAATTACCCCTTGTTTTCTCTCCATTGCTGCCATAACCTTCAAATCCTTTTTTTTTCACCTTTGCGTAAGCGCAATTTTATTCACGAAAGGCTTTCCCAGTATCACTCTTCCAAACATAAATCTAGTGCTTTATGCAACATCGGTTTCCTTCCCACCTTTTTTTTTTTCTGTTTGATGACCTCTCTTGTGCCGTTTGACTTTCGCTGCGTCGGCCAAGTCACTGGTCTTTCTCTTCGTTGTGCTCCTTTGCACATTGTGTTGCCACCAGAGTGGTCCTCTGTCGTTAAGAAACCAGCGGAGGTGGAGGGGGGCGGGGCAGTAGCCGAAGCTTCCGTGCCACGAGAAAGTATTACAACGCAGCTGCTTCGCACAAGCGCACAAGCGGAAAGTGGAGAGCAAAAGGCGAATACGGCTTTTGTTGCTGCTGCTGCGCCGCCCGCTTCGACCGGCAGCTCCCCTTCAACAGTCGCGTTACTGACACCCGACGGTGAACGTACACCAAAAGCGTCGGCAACGGATTTTTCGGCAAACCGCCCCGACCCCTCAACAAGAGATAATTTTTCTTCGACGGAGCATACGCGTCAGTTTGAGCACACGCTCAGTTTGCACGACCCGCAGCTCTGTCTGGAGTCGTACTTTGCGCTACGGCTCGTTGATACTTCGCTGGAGAATGAAGGCAGTGGCGGAGGCACATCAAGGGTAAATGCATCAGAACCCGTAGCTAGTTCACCACAGGGAAGCTTGGCGCAATCTGCGTCAAATGTTCCTTTTTATGTAAGTGAGGTGGTGCGAGGAAGTAGCCATCCAAACTGGTCCTCTATTCCCCCTTCCGCGCTGCAGCCGTACACGCACCACACTCAGTTGGAAGTGTCGCTTCTCTACACTGGGTCCTTTTTGGCAAAGGCGTGTGTCGCTCGAGACACTCACCGCGAGCGCGACCCCGCAGCACCATCGAACCAGAGTGCAGAAGGTGATGCCACGGCTGTGGCAGCGGCTTCAGCGTTTCTCACAGATGTGTGCGTGCATCGCTGCCGCGTCGATCTGCGCCGCACGTATTACCTTGGTGCGACTCTCGAGGAGGCGGATACCGCGCTGAGTCGGCTGCTGCGACTGGAGGAACAGCGCGCAGCCGGGGTGCACCAACTGCCCTGCCCAATCCTCTACGTGCGCTGCACCGACGGCATCTTTGTGCCCACGTCGTGCTTCGCCGGATGGCACGCCTCCGTGATAGAGACTTTCTGCGAGTGGCAGGCTGCCCGCACCCGCACCTTCTGCCCCGCCCCCGCCGCCAGCGACTTTCAGGGCTTCTCGCCCACGCCGTCTTCACTGAACGCCATTGCGGGCCGCAACTCCCTCGCGGCGGTGGGGGCGGCGCAGGCGGCCGCGGCATGCCAGGAGCTGCCGTGGAGCCGCGCACCGTCCGCGGCGGGGTGGCGCTACCCGGCCTCGGCGATCCCGCGCCGTGGGCAGCCGCGCGCCACACTGGGCGATGTGAAGGCCGCCGCGTGCGCCACCCTCGCGTGGGAGCAGCTGGCCAGCGCGGCGGAGCAGCGAAAGGGTGCGTTGGCCGCCCGGCTCGACGCGGCCGCCGCAGAGCAGCCGGCAGTGCGTGCCGTGGCGGCGCAGTGTGCCGCTCTGCGAGTGCAGCTCTCCGCCGCCCGCGAGGCCCTCACGCTCTCCACGCTGGAGGTGGAGAGTTTGCGCGAGCGCGTCGGGCGACGCCAGGAGGATCTCCTGCGGGAGGAGGAGGCCCTCGCGGCTTTTCGCCGATACACCGCAGATGCGGCTGCACCGGAGGCAGTGGCGGCGCGGCGTGTGCGGGTGCGGGATGACGAGGCGGAGCGGGCGCAGCTGCGCGCACAACTCGCGCGGGGGCGGCAGCAGCGGGTGCGGGAGCTAGGCCTCGTCTACGCCGTGACGCTGTCGACTCAGTACGCGAGCCACGTCTGCGCCACCGCAGCGGACGCCAAGGACCACGTAAACGGCGCAGCGCTCCCGCTGCTGTTTAGCGGACGTGCCGCCGCGGACGCCGCCTCGCATCTCGTGGCGAGCTCGACGGACGACATGCATGAAGAGGCGGTGGGCCTCGGCCACGCGTGCCACCTCCTCCTCGTCCTCTCCATTCTGTACAGCTGCCCTTTGCCCTTTCCAATTCTCCTCGGCAGCGGGCAGAGCCACGTGCTCACTTCCCCCAACCTCGACGCGGCTCGAGCGCTGGCCGCACCGTTTACTTTGACGGATGCCCGCAAGTATCCTCTCTACTGTCACAGGGTGGCGGAGCGACCGCTGATGATGGCGGGGGTGCAACTGCTGCTGCGTGATGCGGCGGTGCTGGCGACGGCGATGGGCAAGCCGGAGCGGCGGATTGCGGGGTGCGCAGATCGACTAGGGGCAATGCTCGATCTGCTTCTGCACGACGTGGATTAATACACGTCGAGAAAAGAAGGAGGCTGATTTAGGTTTCATTACATTGCTTCTCACTGATGTACGACTTTTCCATCTTTTTTTTTTCCACAAGTAAATATGAACGATTGCTCAACCATCATACAAACTGACGTGTAACTCTCCATTGCACGTGTGTGTGGGCAAGATTTTTCTTGAAGGTTCTTATAGTTTCTAGAGAACTTTTTCTTTAAAAAGGCAAAGCGTTGGAGCACAGCGGTAACTGTCACCCCTGTTTTTTTTTTCTTCAAGGCTGGCACATTAAGAGGATGATGTTTGTCTCCGTTCGTTGCTCACGCTTAACAATATAATCTTTTTTTTTTCCCTCCCTATTTTACCTGCGTCGTACCGACTTTTATTCCCAGCGTATCTGACCTTGTTCTCACTCAAACGCCCTGCATTGCAGTAGCCATAAAGCAAAGAAAAAAAAAAGTTGAATCTACGCAATATGCTCAACTATTCCGCTTCGTCAGCTTCACCTGCCAGCGCAGCCGGTGCTGCTACGGAACAAAACGTTTCGCCTGTTTTCACCTCTGCGTCGGCGGCGCGGGCTGAAGAGCTCCAGCGTACGTTGGAGATGCTGTACCGCGACATCATATTCCCTTTCTATGAGCCGGTAGAGCGCCTGCGAGTGGTGAACAATCGTGCAATACGAGTGCAGGACGTAGTAGACGCTATAGAGAAGGAGAGCGCGAATACCAATGCAAGAACCTAAGGAGAGCGAAGCAGGCCCAACTGCGGAGGTTATATGTATGAAAATTGGAAGTCAAGTAGCTGTGCGTGTTTTCTATTTACTTTTTGGTATCACTGCTAACGAATTATATTACAAGTGCTCAATGAGAAATTGTGATTGAAGGTTCTTTTGATGTTAGGTGAGAGTAGGCAACAAGCTCAGCAAACGAGTTGTATCGTTGGCCTGGGCACCTTGGTGGAAAGGCCAATAAACTCTTTCTGAAACCTTTATTGAAGTCGGGGATGAGACTGGCTAGAATAACCATCGTTTGGAGGATTGGTGTGTGTTTGTTTGTCAATTTTTGAACTTCCATGCTTTTCTTCTCCTTTCAATACTTTTTTACAATCAACGTGAGGCAACGTGACGCTCTTTCTTGCACAGGTACAGTAGACTCACCATTGGAAGACTCAACAGTAAAATAGAAGAGATAGCTTAGGTGTGTGTTGTTTGTATTTTACATAAAGCAACATGCGAAAACCGCAGGCGTTGACAGCGTCTCTGGTGCGATCTAACCGCGTGTGGCACGCTGGCCAGCTCCTCACGACACCCCCCGCAGCACCACAGCCCTCTGACTCAATTGCATCCTCTTCCCCCTTTGTGCACGTCGTGGGGGCGGCGGACAAGGATGCCGACCTCGCACCGCGTGTGTACAGCCTCCTGCAACTAGAGCTGCGCACTGTGCTCCTTCGCACCTTTGCTGACAGCACTACCAGCAGTAGTGATGAAAGAAGTAAATCCACGACGCTTTTCGGCGACTCCCAAAGCACGTCGACGACACCTGCAGGTCTGCGGCAGCGCCTGACGGGTGAGGAGCAGCAGCTGCTTGCTCACTTGCTGCACCTCCGGCTGGAGGTTTACCGACTTGGTAATCTGTTGCTGGCGCACTATCGCAGTCAATGTCGGAAGCCAGCAACACAAATGTGCGAGAAGGGTGAGGTGACTTCTGAAAGAGAGCATCGACACACACATCGCAACGACAGCAGTGTACCACAAGGAAAGAATGGTGGTCGAAAGTCTCCTGTACAGGTGATTCCTCTTCCGTCAGATGGTGAGCAGAGTCTTTTGCAGCCCATCCGCGCAAGCGTTATTCAGGAAGTGATTCAAGAGTTGTCGGCTACACAACGTCTTCACTGGCAGGCAGTCAACGACGCAAAAGTTAAATCTGTGCAAAGTATGGGTACGAACGCTGGCGTCACCCCGCAGAACTCCCTTACCTCCTCAAGTGCTCGAAGCAATAACGAGACCAACCGTGGCATCTCTTCCTTTGCCAACGCAGTGGATACGGAAGCTCGCCTCTTTTATGGCGAGTGCGTGCGAGTTGCAGCTGCTCTTGCCGCCCTCTGCGGGTCTAATGAAGGGGATAGTTTAGGGCTAGCCTGCCTAACACAAGTTTGGCGCGCTTCTGTTGAGGGGGGAGTGCCAATCTCTGCCGCCGCGCTGATCGACGCCGTCAGGTGCGTTCAACAAAGCGGAGGTCATGCTGTGCCTAACCTTTTCAATGATGATGATGCCGACTGCAACAGCTCAAGTGAAAAGAAAGGCTCGTCGGTACCTTCTGCTTCGCCGTCCAGCTGGTGTAGCTGCGTTCCGTGGCTCCTGCACCGCTACGCTGTAACACATTGCATTGACGTAAGGCCTTTTGATGTGCAAGTCGACTGGCCTCTCGCCAGTGTGTGGGTGGCTGCTGCTGCAGATCGAGTGTGCGCCACCCAAACGGAGGAGCTGCTCTACTTCTCTCACAAGCAGAGTCGTGTGACCTCGCTTGGCACCGAGGCCATGTTTGGGCCGTGGCAGCCCGTGCTCAATCTCGAAGGTAAGGATGCGGCGGCAAGCTTAAGGGGCAGTAGAGCGGAGAAAGGATCAACAACGCGTTCTGCATTCGCGAAGCCCACACCCGAGACAGAACTGTCGGAGTGGATCGAACCGGACGCTTCAAAGCAGCACGGACGCGGACGGAAAAGTGAACGAATAAGCGGCACTCTGCAGCCGTACTGGGCGGCAGTGGTACGTGAGATGCGCAACGGCGGAGCCCAGGCGATAGCGGCTCTTCTGGACACACTCGCAGCGTCTACCGCAACGGTCAAGCATCATCCTCATCATCGTCAGAAAAAGGCATCACACGGCAACATCAGCAGCTCATCTTCACCTACGTCTTTGAAGCAGCAGCAGAGGGAGAGAGATCACAGTCACGCACCACAGCGGGCAATCGCACATGAACTCAGGGAGGTGCAGTTTTACGCAATGGGCACGTACGTCGCGCTGCGCCGCATCACGAGTTCGCTGCAGCGCCACCGCCGCCTTGTCCCGCTGCTGCAGCTGCACGCACTCGTCAGCGGCTATCAACCTCGCGAAGCCGCTGATGGAGCCGCACAGGACAACAAGAATAGCCCCCGTGACGTTCAGACTGAAAGCATTGAGACGGCCTGTCCAACGTCAAAGACAGTTGCATCTCTTTATACTAACTCAACGAAGATCGCGATGCAGGATTATGTCAAGGCGCAGCAGCAACGGCGTTGCCTTCTTACCGGGGAGCTGATGCGTGTGCGCGTGAAGGATGCAAGGGTAGCGCGGCAGCGTGACAGCCGCAACAAAAATAGCAATCGCGCAACCTCGCCAAACACTGCGGCGCACTACCAGCAGGTACGCCAAGCCGGTGCTATGCTGTGGCGTGAGGTGGCTCTGTTAGATGCCTACACCCTCATCACCCTCGGCCACGTTAGCGAACACGCCGTCGACGTGGAGCAGCTGGAGAAGTCAGCTGTGCTAGCACAACTGTCGTGGCTGCAGCACGAGTGCGTGGTGCACCTGCGGACACTGCAGAGCGAGCCGGAAAAGGCTGAGCAGCATCCCACCCAAGACGACGGATGTCGCGTGGCAAAAGAAAACGCGGGAGAGTGGGAGGAGTACGCAGCCCGACTCTCTTTTACTCAGAGGCGAGTGCTGCGAGACAGCCTTACCCCTCGCACCCGCGCCGCGCTGATCGCAAAGTTGCAGGAAGGACTGCGGCTGAGCGTGAAAGTCCTCACACGATGGGGGGAGACGGAGCACATCTGCCGCCTCTATCAGGCGCACCCGCATATGGGGCCAAGCTGGGAAGTGGGCCGGGCGTTGCTGCAGTGTGGGCACTACAAGGCTGCCGTCGCGGTACTGCAGTCGTTGCTGCAGACGGCCAACACTGCAGGTGAACACACAACAGCGCCATCCGCAGCAGCAGTCGCCTCGTCTTCGTCGCCACCGCCAATCACCGCCACTCTCCTGGCAACCAGCGCCGTGGCGATGCGGCAGTTGCTGCTAGAGGCAGTACAAGGCGCCGCTGCCGCCCTCGTGGCCCAGCGAAGCAACCAAAGCAACGCTGGCTCGGAATGTTACAGACCAATCAACCGCACCTCCACCCTTGGTAGAGGCGCAGAGGGGTCGCAAACACTCACTGAGCCTTCAGCGAAGGGCCCAGCTCCTGTAGAGGATGATGGGGCCGGCAGGGCTGAAACCGCAGACGAAACGACAGAGTTGGAGGCCCCGCTGCCGGCCCAACTTCGCGCGCAGCTGCACTCTCTCTACACGCACGCCGCTTCCCTGCCCGTCCCGCTCCCGCTGTGCTTACACGCCGTGATGCAAGGGCTCGCGGAGGCGTGCACGTTCGCGACTGCCGAGGCGGCGCCCGGCGGCAACGCGGGCACGTGGCGAAGCTCTGAGGTTGACTATGCAGGAGGGCCGCGAAGCTTATTTAACTCGCCTGCGTCACCAGACGAGCAACTCCGCAGAGTCGCGGTGCTCTGCACGTACGTTCTTCGCTGCCACCTCGCCGAGTACCCTTCGCGCGGGCTGCTGAGTAAAACAGTAGAGTTGTGGGCTCTGAGCGTGTCTCGCTACCTTTGCCGCGGTGGAAGTGGGTTGCAAAAGGCTGCGGAAAGTAATGGCGACCACGGTGCGTTAAAGCTTTCTGTGACCGACCGCTACCTTCGCGAAGTGACAGTGCGGCTTCTCTACGGCTACCCACACGTAGCTGTGGGGCGGCTGCTCTTGACGCGGCTGCTGCAACAGTGGAGCATGGTCACCTCAACCACCAAAGGACTTGCCTCGTCTGTCAACTCTTTCAATCCAGCCCATGAGCCCGGCGCAAGAGGCCACGGTGAGGTGCAGGCGAGGCTTCGAACGGAAGCGAACCTTGACTGGTTGCTGCGTCAGCTGTTTCGCTTTGCAGGCGGCGCGTGTCTCAAACGCGGGCTTGAGCCACACCAGCGCCAACTGCAACATCAACAACGACAAGAGAGCGCATATCCGATCTGCACGCCCAGCGCTGCTGCGGCCGTGGAAGATGGCGCGCCGTGGTGGAACGTGGACTTTACGGAGCGCTACACGCAGGACACGCTCCGCCTCATGCCGCGTGTGGCACTGGACAGCCTGCTGACTTACCTCTCTACGCAGCGCTGCGGCGAGCTGCAGTACATTGTGGACCGAGTAGAAGTTGCGCTTTGCAGCCGCGCTGACGAGGACGACGCGCAGCATCAGCCGTGGCAGTGCACCACCTGCCACCTGTGGAACGGCCGCTACACGAGTGAGTGCAAGCGATGCCACACCCTCGCCACGTCGCTCCTGCAGTGCCGCACCTGCAGGTACTTCACCTCCTCAGCGGGATACCGTGCCGCAAGAGGGTTGGGCTGCGAGGTTTGTGGAACGTTGCTGGTGGGCCCCGCTGAAGCTGCACTTCACCAAGAAAGCAACGAAGCCGCCTTGCTGACCGCACATCCTACGCCGAATCTCTCTGCTGCGTCGCCGGCGCAAGTTTATCCGCTGGTGACTGCCTCTCCTTTGTCATCACTGCCCGCATCGAAGATGTCCGCAGCCGCTGCGGCCCCCAGCACCGCCGCGCCGGTCTCCGTCGGAGCTGCCACCGTGACCGGCAGCGGCCGGCCTTTGAGCCTCTTTCGCGATGGACCAGGCGTCCTACGGGTGGTGGCACTGCGGCCGTGGACGTGTACGCACTGTCGCACTTCCAACGACGCACAGCACGTGTTTTTTTGTCGCAGCTGCGGTCGACCGCCGGAGGGTGGCGCAACGACGCTTGCCGACGCTGGCGGTGATGAGGCGGAGGTGGTGCCGTGTGGGTGCTGCGGGCATCAGCCCAAGTCAGTGGAAGCCCGCCTGCTGCCGTGGTGCGAGCGCTGCGGGGCGCTGCACGAACGTCTGCGGCGGCTTCTGGCCCCATCCGCGCTGCCCACGGCGCCACCGCTGTCGTCCTCGTCTTTATTATCACCACAGATGATGGACAGCGCGGCGGCCGCGCTTGAGTGTCGCCCGCTGCGGTCACCGACGCTGTGGTGGTGTGCCGAGTGCGTTGTGACACTGAATCCGTGGACACGCACCTACTGCTCGCTCTGCGGTGCTGGCCGACCAGCTGCTGCGAGTACCACTTCAAGCTCGAGTGAGCCCGATACACAAACACATCTCTCAGACATCAACTCCGTGTGCAACACGCAGGCGTCAAGGTGGTTGGGTAACGCAGCGGCCCCCTTCGTCACTGTGCCCTGGTCGATGCAGCCCTGTGCGCAGTGTCAGGCGCCGTGCCGTGTCGGGTCCCACCTCTGCTGGAAGTGCGGAGCGGCGCAGACGTGGCCAAGCTCGGTCAAGCAAGCAGTGGCTTCTGCCTGGCAGCTGTGGTTGACGCAAGTCACACACGTTGCCACCGTTGAGACGGCTGCAACAGCTTCTTTGCCAGAGAGCGACGCTGGCGAAAGCACAATTGCACGTCAGGAGAAGAGAGAGAACTCTTTGAGCCGTACAGTGGCGAGCGCCGCGGGACTGAGCGCACCGTTGCTCCTTCCTCGCAATGAGCAATGGGTGTGTTTACGCGATGGGTGTCTGCACGTGAATAGAAGCTCCAGCACTTCGCATGTGACAGTCAGCGCGGATTCTGCAATGCGTCGCACACCCGTGAGTTGCGCAGCGTGCCACGCGCCTCGCCGTCACGAAGAAGTTTTCAACCCATTTCGCGACCGCCTTACTTGGAGAAAGCCAGAAGTACAGGCGTCCGACAACACCGGCATACCGTGTCGTCCCAGCCCTGTCGAAGCGCTTATCCTCCCACGGCGTCCTCCATCTCCTGGAGAGAGAATGCTTCTGACACGCCCCACCTCTCCAAGTACGGCTACAGTTTGCTCTGTCGCCTCTTCAGTCCTCGGTGCTTCGGAAGTACCACAAGCCCTCACCGCTCGCAGCGCGAAGGAAGTCGGCGAGCCGTGTGCGTGCTGTGGTGCCGTTGCCAGTGCACGCACGAAAGCTGGCAAGCCCTCGCTGCATTCGTTGTCAGCGCAATCCGTCAACGTGCCGATCATCTTTCTCGTGGAGGTGTGCCGGCAGTGCGGGCAGTGTTTCTGGGGCCGTTCGTGTGGTGCCTACGATGTCTCTGTGCAGCCGCTCGGCAGGCTTGCGCTTTCCTGCGGCGCTTTGTTGCCAGGCGAGGAAGCACTCGCGTTGCGGTCGCTGCTGCGCTCACTTGCGCAAACAGTGCAACAGGCGGTACGCTTTGAGAGTGGTGTCCATCAAAATCTGACTACGCCGGAGATGGGCCTTCACGCGAAAGGGGGAGCACCGGATGCCGCCGCGACGGTTTGTCCAACAAAGGATGATCAGCAAAACTCTCTGCAGAAGCTAGACTGGGCGTGGTTCTCTCGTCACGTCTTCTCCGCCGTCCGGCTTATTCACGACGGCAGCCCCCACTACAACCAGCACCGCACCTCTCAATCTGTCACAATTCCATCAAGCGCCATGGATGGCCATTCGGAGAGAAGCGCAAGGGATCTACAAGAGGCAAGACGAATAGAATTGCGCGACGCGCTGCTGCCGTGGCGCGGGTGCGATGTGGCGACAGCGCTGCAGCGATGCTCCGCTGCGCCGCGCGTGGCGACTCTGTCCGACGCCGCCGACACTGTTCACTCCGCCCTGCACGACGTACAAACCATTCTGGAGGGTATCTGCGAGGTGGTGGAGGCGCGGGTGGCGCAGGCACCGCCGCCATCGCGGCACTTGCGGCAGAGTAAAGTCAACTCTGCGCGATCGAGGAAAGGCGTCTCTGCAGGCTTGTCCGCCGGTGATGCCCCGCTGCCGCCTTGTTTGCAGGACGCGTGGACGCGTCGTCTGATGTGTGCCGCACTGGACCTGGTTGACGTGGTGAATCGGAGCACCGTATGCGACGAGATTGGTTTCGCCACGCTGCGGCGCCTCTGCCGCCTTCTCCGCCCCGACGAGGCAGCTCACATTGACACAGAGACGAAGTGGTGTTATCTGCAGGAGATGAAGCTGCCACGCGCTGCCGTGCTGCACGGCTGTGTGCGGTGCGAGCGGTGCCTAACTAACCACGCACCGGGACAGCCATGCGCTGCGTTGTAGAGGTGGAGTACGAGAGTTTGGGCGAATAGATGATGGAGAGACAAGGCCAATGCGTTCTACCTTTTTCAGCCACTCGCTCAAAGTAAAAGCTGTTGTTGAAGAGTCGCTTCTGCACTACAATCTCGATATTTTTCTGTTATAGGGCTAATTTAGTTTCTGCGCCTTTTCACATATTTCCAACTATCGAGCGTTACTTAAATAGTAAAAATCTTCTCTGAATCAAAACAAATTATTTCGACTCTGAGGAAAGCGTTAAATAAGATTTAAAAAACATTTTGCTTTCTGCTAGAATAGTGACTATCGTACGAAGATTCTAAACGCACCATGGCCATGCGTGGTTGGCAAACTTATAAAAAAAGTTTCTTGATGCACTCCATTACCTCTTTTATTTTAATCCTTTTTTTTTTTCTGACACGTGGTCACTTTGTTCTTCACGCTTCCCTACCTACTGACACTTTCTTACTCAAGTAGTACACTCATCAGCTCGCGTTTTACTGCTACAGTCGCCCACGTAAAGCAACAAAAACAGTGGGAGAGCGAGCATACGAAGGAAAGCAAAAAGCTATTCTCAAACTGTTGCTTCCTTCTTTAGCCTAGCAAGGCAAAAAAATCTTGCAATCAAACATGCTGCGACGGAGTGCGCTGTGGTGCCTAAAGGCACGACCAAAAACGGTCAACATCGAGCCTGGCAGCAACCGCTTTCTAGACCCCAAGGTTGAGGCAAAGGCAAAGGATATCTTTGCGGTGCCGCCGTTCCCCAACAAAGCCGTGCTGCACAACTGGCGCTTCTTCATCAAAGCCGGCAAGGCGGCCACAGGTCCACCGGTAGGTCAGGAGTTCTCAAAGCTTGGTCTCAAGGCGATGGACTTCGCCAAGGCTTTCAACGACCGCACAAAGCCGCACTTCAAAGACGACATCGAGCTCATTGTGCGCATTCAGGTCTACTTTGACAAGTCATACATCTTCCGCATCGAGCCGCCGCCGACGGCGTGGTTTCTGTTGCGCGCCATCCGCAAGAAGCGCGGTGAGAGCGGGCCTGTGGTGCTGCGTGGCCACTACACCGCCTACCTCACCCTGGAGATGTGCTACGAGATTGCCAAGATGAAACAGATGTCGTGGGGCAAGGTCGAGTACCCGCCCATTGAGGTGCGTGTGCGCCGCATTGTCGGCCAGGCCCGCCGCATGGGCATTGCCATCATCGGCATCGACACCGCCCACAGCTCCCCCGTGAAGGGCATGACGGAGAAGCAGTACCTGGAGGAGTCGGAGAAGTACCGCAAGGTGCACATGGCACAGTACGAGGCGCTCAAGTTGAAGGAGCTGGAGGCGGCGCCGCTGATTGAGCGCTTGCACCGGCCAAACATGGCCCCGCTGAGCAACGCGCAGCTGGAGGAGGGTCTGCAGGACGCAAACTTGCTGAACGCGTTGTGGAAGTCGTCGCACCCAAAGAGCCTCTACACGCAGGACATCCGCAACCGCGAAATGGCCCGCCGTTACGTGAACGCGCGCGGGTGGTTCAAGGATATGACGGCGGACGAGATGCGTGTGGTGTTTCTGAACTACCGCCTGCCAGAGGCGGAGCGGCGAGGCGAGATGAACCGCACAGATGCGGAAGTGCAGGGTCAGTCGTACTGGACTCGCGACGGGCAACAGTCGTAAATGTTTTAGATAAAGCATGTGGAATTAGAAGGAGACGCTGCTTGCGGCCGTGCAGTGGCTGGTGAGGTCAACGCCACTGCTTTACGCGCTACTATCGGCAAGTGACAGCAGCGTTCTGGTTGGTCATTCATCGACATTTTTCGACCGCTCGAAGCGCAGATGTGTTCACTGCTGAGTTGTCCACATGCAAACTTTGCTTGTTTAAAGGGCAGAATAGAACGGTGGCGGAGAGGCGAGAAATGGCACCGTGGGCAATGCGTCAAGTCTTCTTCTTTTTTCATGCCAAGTGGCGCCTCCTGAATTGTCTGCTGTTGTGCTTTGTCTTTGCGTTAGTAAAGTCTTCTAAGAGACTTTTATTTGTCGATTGTTGTCTTTACCTTCAATTTGTCTCGTTACACAAGATCACTTCTCTTTAAAGATAAGAAAACGTTTCATTTAACATTAGAGTAAACGGGATGTTTGCTGTGGTTTATTGCCTGACAAGCTGGTAGTAGTGTATTAGAAGCATTTGTCACTCACACGGGTGACTGGCTGACTTGTAGTTGTCAGGTGCTGCATTCAGCAAAATCAAGTTTCCACCTCGTAACTGTTGATGCATGGTGATCAACAGCTAAGCAAATGCAACGAGGATCACGTTGCTGGTTAAGGTAAATGAATTGGAAACGAAATTTTTGAAAACCTCCCTGCGTCCTTTCGTATTCTCTTTCTCTCTCTCTCTCTCCTTTTTTAACGCTTGCCCCTCATTTAGTAGCACTCTCCACATTCTTTTTTTTTATCACACACGATCACGTGAATTCAATCGAGTTATCAAGGCTTCAAAAGCCGTCTTTTGCACTGATCTCTGCCTTTTCAACCTCCATCTGTCATTACAAACAAACAAGCAAACAATTGAAAGGCAGCCTTTTGATTACTTTAAAAAAAATCAAATTTCAAAATGTCATCTACCAAAAAGGGAGAAGTCCCTGTCACTGCGCCAACTCCTCGCCCGCCGTCGGGGCTGGCAGTGGTGGACATCAACACCTTCTTCCGCATCCTTCGCTTCATCTCGTCGTACCCCGGGCTGGCAAAGGTGCCGTCTGCCGCAGTGGACGACCCGCAGCCTGCCCGTCCAGAGGAGGCAGTCGGCTCTCGCAGGGACTCAAGTGTCCTCGCCGCCTCCCTGGCCTCCTCCTCCTCTTCGCTCTCCGTCTCCGTTCCCCCACACGTGGCGACAGCCGCACCACCCGCCGTCACCGGTGTCAGTCTCTCCGTGGCCAACCGCATACTCCTCCCGCCACGCTTGCGAGAGCCGCTGGAGCAGTACCGGCGCGTGGCCGTTACCCCGCCCATCGATCCAGCACACCTGCAAGCGGCGCGTCAGCAGGTACAGGCTATCTTGCAGGGTCTGTGTGCGGAGTTGAAGGATGCAGCCGCCACGGCAGCCCTTGAGAAGGACGTCTTCGCGCACACCGAAGACGAGTTTGTGGAGAGCGACAGCACGGGATTGGTGGCGAGCGCTGCGGCGAGCGCGGTGGGACCCAGATTCGACGACACCCACACGAGAATCAGCAACGTGCAAGAGATGCAGCAGATCGTGCCAGGACTCTGGTGTGGCCCCCAAGGTGTGGCAACAAACCGCGCCGTGCTGAAAAAGTACGGCATCACGCACATCTTCTGTTGTCTCCAATCGGGTCCTGCCTTCGCGGATGACTTTATGTGGTGCAACATCCCCGCAGAGGACCGCCCGCAGTTCAACATTGCTCAGCACTTCAGCCGAGCCTTCGAATTTATTGAAAACGCGCTGGTGAAGCAGCACGGAAATGTGCTGGTGCACTGCGAGTACGCCATCTCGCGTGGGCCGACGATTGTCGCTGCATACCTTATGCGAAAACTGCGGATTTGCTCCACGGCGGCTATCCAGCTGGTGCGACACAGTCGTTATGCAGCGTCGCCGAATACAGGTTTTCGCGATCAGCTCCACAAGTACGGCCTGAGCCTCAACGTGGACGAGAAGGAGGCTTCTGAGCGGGCTGCAGTGGCGAATGCCGAGTTTAAGGAAGTGACGGCGCACATCAATGTCAGAGACCAAGGTAAGACGAAGTCAGCAGAAGCAGCAAAGAAGTAGGATAGTTCTCCCCTCGAATGAAATCGGTTCTCTGCTTGTAAGCGCATGAAATCATTTTAATGATGATGTACAAAAAAAATAAAATTGTTTGCTTACAAAGTAAAAAAAGCCTTTGACAGCATTGCGGCATGCGCAGGCTGGCAGACTTTTCACACATGCACCACAGCTATTTGATCTTTTTTTTTTGGTTTCCAAGATGTTTTTTTGTGTGTGTGAATTTTTTTTTTAGTTTCGTTGTTCTTCAGTAATTTGTTTCTCTTCTTTCCCAAGCTTCCCAGACCTTTCGCCACAAAGACTCGAACTGTTCTAGGCAACGATTGAATTACGAAATAGAAATTGCAGAGCAGAGAGTTTGTTCTTATTGGTTGATGGTCCTTCTTCCAAAAAAAAAAAAAACAAAACATGACGTTTATCAAATGACAGCAAATGCCATTGATGTGCGTACTGTGTGTTGAACACGAAGAATAGGACGTACAAGCCGCTTTCTTCCTTCCATGTGCTCTGATGCACCTTGCTACTGGCTTAAAAGCAGCATTTGGATTCACGATGCACAGCAACGCTAAATATCTTTCGTTTGAAGTCTATATGTTTGGCTTTTCT
>MDUD01000452.1:0-10358 GCA_002216565.1 Crithidia mellificae | reverse complement strand
ACCACCACCACCTCGACGTCCACCTCAACAACTGCTGCGCCGCTGGTGTGTCTTGCCAGCCACTGTGATCAGTGCGTTCCCAGTAACATGACGGTCTGCGCGTCTTGCAGTGATGGCTACACTCTTGCAAATGACGGAAACTGCATTCAACGTAGCAATGGGGCAGCGAGCTACTCATCTTTGCTGACTGCGCTGTCGACAGTAGCAATTGCAGGGCTCGCAATGTTGTTTTAACTGAAGTTTCGCCGCCCCCTTTATGATGCATCGCCACCACTACTATCTTATGTGTCTAACGTAAGATTCCACATCAATAGAAGAGAACCTTCTCTTTCTCTTTAATATTTATTAGCCCGGTTATTTTTTTTTTACAAAAAGTACCCCATTCAACTCTCTTTCCTTTATCTTGGTACAACAATTCTTGAGAGTATCTTCGTAAGCTAATGGGTGTCAACAGTTTTACACCCCAGATCCTTGCTGTTTTTCCCTTTTTGACCGTCTTGAAGTCTCAGATCTTGTCAATTTGCGAATATCATATAATACCCTTTTGGGTTTTTTATGTTATTGTTTTTCGTAGCGTTGTCATTAAAGAAGACCTGCTCTGCTGTTGTTGTTGTTGTTTAGCTTTCACGCGCACATTAGCATGCCCTCCTGTAATGCGTGTTTTTGATAAAAGAAAAATAAGCTGATAAATGATCTAGGTCGCTTCTTTTTACTTATTACAACTTAGGCATGTAAGCCTTTGTTGCTGTTTTATTTCTCTCTCGTTCTCCCTAAAATTTATTCTGGACACTGAATGCGTTTTCTGTGTGATGGACGGCTTCCGGGATCTTCGTGTTTGAGCAGATGAAACTGTCTTTCACGCTGAGACATCTTAATTTTTTTCTTCTTTTGCTTTCTGATTGTTTTTTGTAAATTTTGCTGCCCAGCTTTTGAGCCTTTCCGAGTGAGAAAAAAAAAATGCTCTACCTTTGTTCTCTCTCGCGGCAGATTAGGGTGGTGCACGATATTGTACCAAGTGCTGCTTTCAGCTCATCTCTTCGTTACTTTTACTTCGTTTCTCACCGTTTTCACTGTGAAGTGTGCTTGTGTGTGTGTGTTCTTTTTTTATCTTACTTTTCTATTGCTCTTTTTCAAGCCAGGGGTCGCTGGTATTATCTAATTACAACTTTAACTCATGTTGCTCTGTATACTCTCGTGAGTTGAAAGGATGACTTTCTCGTTTCTTTTTTTTTCACTTAATAACAGTGGTTGCACAAAACAACCTTGATTAGACGCTAATCTGTAGATGCGCTCTTTCGGTATCACTGCCTTATCTTCTGTTGTTGTTGTGTTTCTTTTTTTTTTTTTGCTATCCAATCTTTTTTCTTGGCGCAAGTTTTAGCTTGCCTATTCTTTTTTCGTTCTTTTTTGGTTTTACCTAAGTGTTTGGTTGACTGCGTGACTTGAAACGGATTGCCACCGGACGAAAAAGGGGACTTCTTTATTTCTGCAATGCTGCCTTGTCTTTTTTTTGAGGCTTGGAAAGGCAAAAAATAAAAAGCCAGTTCTTTTGCTAAGCAATGCAGTCTTCATCTCCTTTCCTCTTTCCGAGGCTAGGTGTTAGAGCCACCATTCCTCACCGTTTTTTTTCTTTTTTGAAAGCGTTTTTATTTGCCCTCTTTTAGTGCTTTTCTTGCTTGAAGAAGAAGAATGGATGAAAACACGAAAAGCGCGCTCCTGAAAAAAAGCATAGTGAATTCATTACACTGTCGCCGACACAACAAAAAAATTTCACTTACTACACAATGTGGTTTCGAAAGAAGTTGCGTTTCAAAATCACGTTTGAGTGTACGCCGAGTCATGTTTTTTTTTTCTTCTTTTCTTTGTGGTAAAAAAAAACGCTTTTTGCTCCTCGACATATTTATCTTATCTGTTTTTATTTTTTAACTTTACCTAAAGTACATTTTTCTTTCTCTAATAGATTCCGTTCTTTGAGTTTACAAACATGCTTCATAATTTTTGTTTTTTTTTCTTGCGTGTATTGAACTGATCTTCTCCCATCTCCTCGTCGGTAATTGCACGCAAAAACAAAAAATCGCAAAACTAAAATGGCGAGCAAATTATTGATAAAGATTGGACGCAGTTCTAAACTTTTCGTGCCAATTGGCTTTTTCGCTTTCTTTCATTTTTCTTATAATTTCCCTTTCTTTTCTTTTGCAAGGGTCAAAATTACACAGAAAGAGATTTTAATCCTTTTTTTTTCGAGATATACGCCTCTCGTAGGGATGTGCAGTTATGTGGTGACAGCGATTGCAAAACGAATGTAATTTTTCTACTTTCAAATGTCGCTTGTTCGCACCACTTTTGACCTATAAACCGTAAAGAAAAAAAAAAAGAAACCTTCTAATCAATACGGTTTAACAAGATATCCAGCTGGGCAAACGGCGCATCCTTTTGTCAACGGAATCAAATAAACCAATGGTCATGTTCATCATTGCGGGTAAAGGAAAAAAGTGTCTGAGTTTAAGTTAGCCTCTTTATTCAGAAACAGAGACTTCAAACGCAGCACAATAAACTAGAAAAGATCCTGAGTTTCCCATTTGTAATGCGCTTCTCGGTTCCTACTTACTTGCAAATCAAATCTTTTTTTTCCATTGTGATTCAGTTTGATTAATGGCGCGCTTCGCGATTACTTTACCGTTGCTCCACTTCTTCTCTTCTTTCCCGTTCTTTTTTATTTGTTTTTTTTTTGCTTATGAATACATACGCGCCTCAATCGCATCTCTATTATTCATTTTCGTGCTGGTGATGCATGCCTGATTATCATCACCTCTTGTTTATATCAACGCTGAATATGTACCGCAAAAGACCGGCAAACACACACACACTGCCTCTATTCCTAGCTTTTCCCTACGAACAACGGAAACACTTGATCTTAAAAAGAAGTTTAATTAAACTTTCGAGAACTGTATTTTATCCTTTGTCAAAGTTATAACGCTGGGCTGTTTTCCTTTTGCTAACAGCTAGTAAGCTTCGCACATTTTCATTTCCACTCATTAGGTGTCTCTTCTCATTGTACTACAGTCAGGAATTGATTGTATCTCTACCCTTTCCCCTAACGCTGTTTGGCCTTTTTTTTAAATTGTTTGCCTCGCCCGATTACAGCTGCCACTCAGCATTTGAGATTGCAGGCACTATAAGTGAAACGTTCTCTAATTTTCTGAGTAGAACAAGTTGCATTAAAGAAAGGTTTTATTTTGACTATTTAACTCAACATTTTCTGTTCACTTCGTGTTTTTGTTTCCTTTTTTCCTGTCTTTTTTGTTTTTCTGCTCTAGGTAACTGTAAGCTCCTGTCACGAAATTTCAGATCGCGTCAAAATCACCGGACCTGATTGTTGACACATTAAAAAAAAATTGGGGTTTTTTCAAGTACGCAAATGGCGCACTCGTTTCGTCGCACGATCCTCGCCGCCGTGCTGGCGCTGGTGGTGCTGCTCTTTACTGCCGCCCCGACCTCCGTCTCCGCCGCCTTGACGGCGGCCCAGCAGACGAACACCCTTGCCTTCCTGCAGCTCATGGCTGACTCCATCCCCGGCCTGGCGTCCGTCTGGACCGGCTCCGACTGGTGCTCCTGGACTTACCTCGACTGCACCACTGAATCGAACATTACTCTGATTATTGACGGCGCCGACCTCACCGGCTCGCTTCCGGACCTCACCTCGGACGTCACCGGCGCCAGCGTGGCTCTGAACACCATCGCGATTATGAACATGAACATCACCAACGGTTTCCCAGAGACGTGGGCCGCCCTTACTTCCTTGACAGTGCTCAACCTCGCCAACACGAACATCTTCGGCACCCTGCCTCTTGCGTGGAATGCGATGACGGCGCTCACGGCCGTCTACGCGGCCAACTCCAGCGCGTGCGGCAACCTGCCCAACTGGACCAGCAAGAAGATGGTGAACCTGGACCTCAGTGGCAACTACCTGCGCGGCACCTTGCCGACGGTGTGGAGCTCGATGACGAAACTGGTGGACGTCAACATCAGTGAGAACCACCTTTGCGGATGCGTGCCGTCGACGTGGATCGCGCGTGCCCTCATGTACGCCGCCGCCCGCTCTCTCGGGTACTACAGCTACGACGAGAAGTGCGTGAACTCTGCCAAGTGTGCCGCGGTGCAAGTGTGTTCGCGTGCCGTGCCGAACTACGGCGACGCGGCGGCCACCCCGGCCCACGCCGCCGTCGCGGCGCTGACGCTAGCAACGGTGCTGGCTGCCACGTTGCTCGCCATGTAATCAAGCCTCAGACTTTCTGCGGTTGAACTACGCAAGTAACACACCTTTCTGGTGTCGCAAATCAGTGTCTTTCTCTCTCTCTCTTTCTTTTTTTCTTTCATCTTTTCTTTTCCATTACTCATTGAACCCCCTTTACTTTCTGTTTCTTTCTTTTAACTTCATCTTTATAATTTGACCATTTTTTTTATTGATTGTCGTTTTTTGTAGAAGTGTACAACTCACTACCACTCAATAGCTCTCTCTTCCGTTTTTCTAGTTTTCTCATTTAGCGGGACCTAGTGTTTGTTCGTTTGTTTTACTTGTTTTTTACACCGTTCTTCTCTCAAAACAAAGAAGCTTTTTTGGTGTCCTTGGTGACTTTATTTTTATTTGTTTTTTTTTTTCACGGCGATCGTGATGCTTTTCCTGTTGCGAAGCGTCTTTAAAGCGCTTTGCTGTTGTTGTTCCATCACATCACCCTCCTTCCTACAGCGAATGCGTGCTGGCTTCCCAGCTTCGCTCTAGCACTTCTCTGATCCCGAATGATTTTTCATATATGGTCACTAGCTTGTCAGTTTAAAGCTTTGCTTTGCTCTGTTTCTCTCTTTTTTTTTCTTAGCTTCTCTCCCTTTCTGCCCATTGCACGCATCTCTATATTGCTCGTCTTTCTTCAGCATCTCTTCGAGGTATTCAAATACGCCTGCAAAACGTTCGTTCTTACGTTTGCTGGCTCAGTTAAAAAAGGTGCATATTTTCAAAGGAAAAAATCTTGTTTTTCTTTATCTCTGCTCGTTCCAGCAGAACAACTTAGTGAGCAGCGTGCTAAGCGCAAAGCGCTGTAGACGTCATCCCTCTTATCATTCTCCCACGCTGCTCTTCACCGTAAAGTGATTCAATTGGTTTCCGTCTGTTGTTGCTGCTGTTTTTCCCCCCTTTGATTGCGAACTCTTTTTGAGTGTTTCTGAGTAAGCGAGCGTATTGGGCAGGTATACCTATCTGTTGCTCGCTTAATCCGTCTATATTCTGAGCAATTTCCCGCCTTGTGCATGAGGCGTTTTTTGACTCTAATCTGCTTCCTGCTCGTACAACGGCGTCGTTGTAGAGGAGGAGCTTTAGCTCGTCTTCTTTGTCGTTCTTGTTGTTTGTTTAAGTTTTTTTATCAGTTTTATAGTCAGACTTTGATTTGGCTCACCCTTTAATATTCAAAGATGAGGTGCTGCGTCTCTCAGTACCTTGGGTTTAATTTTTTTCTGTTTTCCATTTTCATGTTACACATTCGGCGCACCGTACTTCTCCTCATATTTTTCTAGAACGACCGCGATACTACTAAGGATCCTCGAAACTTCGCTTGCATTCAGAATTTTTGGTTTGAAATATTTCGGGAAGGTGAATTTTTTTTCTCCATACATTGCACTCCTGTATCCGTTTTGGTAGAACAATCGAAGAGAAGTGGTGAACCTTTATTCTGCTCGCCAAATTGCTTGCAAACTGCGAGCTTGATTAGCGGTCTCCGTCTTGTCGCCGCTTCGGTGTCTGCGTAAGTGTGTGTGTGTATAATTTTGTAACAGTGTTTATGTGGTTCTTGTACTTATTCCTCTATTTTTTGAAAGATAGCGGAGGTGGAAAGATTGAGTGTTGTTATTTTAGTGAGCAAAGCCTTTTTTGTTTGTTTGTTTCAGCAAAAGTCTTCGAGTTGTTTTTTCTTCTACTTTCGTTTTCACTCTTTTTTTCTTGCTGCCAGCAGACTTTTCCTAGCAAAATTTGTGCGCTTTCGCGTGCTCATTTTCTTTCTATCTGTTCTTGTTTCATCATCTGGTCTTCGTGTGTTCTGTACAAAACACAATTCAAGTTCTACAACAGCTGACCGGCGGAGTGAGGTCACTTGCTGACAAGAGGAAAAATAGTGTTTTTTAGCATACGATTTTTTTTTCTTTCTTTTTACAGATGCTATGGTGGAGCTTGATCCTAAGAACCAGGACCACCTCTCCCTTTTGTTTGCATTCCCAAAAAAAGGTCCTTCTTACTCGTATCTCTTTTGTGTGGCAGGGAGAGACAGAACGCGGGCAAAAGTGAGGCTACAATTCTGGAGCACTTGCAAAACTAATTTGCTTGCATCTATACGTAGAAACTACAGTAGTGCTCTATTGGTTTGCAAAACGCTTAGTTTTTCCCCGTTGTACCTGTGGGTGGGATTTGAAATCTATGCTGCCAATTATATCTCTTTACTTTTCTCTCTCTCTCTCTCTTTCTGTCATTGTTTCTGGTCATGTGTTTTTCACTTTTTTCCGGCTTTTTTTTCTGTTTCATTGCGTTGACAATGTCAAACCCCCTTTTTAATGTCGCACAATTCTTTACAACCACACAGACAACAAATCCTATTCTTTCTTAAATTTTATTTCTTTTTCTTTCTAAGACGCCTACCGTCTCTTCGCGCGCCAAGACACTTCAGCATTCATCGAGCATCGAACCCAAATAAAAAAACTCTGACAACGAAACATCAGAGCCACACCGCCACTTAAGTAACTTGGCTTTCCCCCCCAACTACCACGCAAAGAAAAAAAGACAATACGAACACCATGGCCCAGAGCTTCCGCCGCGTCCTTCTCGCCACTCTCATGGCGTTGGTGGTGTCTCTCTTTACCCCCAGCGTCTACGCCGCCTTCACGGAGGCGCGCTTCACGGCGACCTACCTTTTCCTCAGCGCGTTCCCCTACTCCTTCCCGTCTCTGCAGTCCAGCTGGCGCGGCACAGAGTTCTGCAGCTGGGACGGCGTCACCTGCGATAATTCCACCCCTGTCACGTACGTCAGCATCAACCTTTCCCACCGCAACCTGCGGGGCACCATGCCGCCCATTGCGAACTACGTCACCGACTACAACCTCCCGGTCTACTCGGTCGACATCTCCGATAACCACGGCATCACAGGCACCTTCGACTCGAACTGGGGTGCGCTGCGGTACATGGTCTTCCTCAACCTCAGCTCCACCAACCTCTACGGCGCCATCCCGGACTCGTGGAACGCGATGCAGAATTTGATCACGGTGAACATCAGCCACACGTACGCCTGCAAGGGCCTTCCGAACTGGGACATCCCGACGCTGCGCGTGGCGGACCTCTCCCACAACGACATTAAGGGCGTGCTGGCGAGCTCGTGGGCCAACATGACGAAGCTGGCCAGCGTTGACATCACCGGCAACGGCTTCTGCGGCTGCGTGCCCAGCACGTGGGCCTCGTCCCCCGTGCTGACCAACGCCGCGGCGGCCGTTGGCGGCAACCTTGTCGCCTCCAACTGCGCCAGCTCGAACAAGTGCCGTAGCGCAAACTACCGCTGCTCCAACGCCGCGGCGGCACCTGCTTCGCTGGTGGTGATGGCTGGGCTCCTCATGTCTCTTCTCGTAGCTCTCGCCGCCGCTTGAGAAACCGCCTTTACTCAAGAAAGAAAACCCCCTTAGCGTCTTATTTAAACTCGGTTTTTTTTCCTCACCCCACACCCTTTTCCCTTTCTTACTCCATAATTTCATTTGTTTTTCTTTTTTGCAAAAAAAATACCTTTTTTTTGTTTCGTTGACAATCGAAAACGCTTAATTACGGCTGCCTCAGAATGAGCACAGCTTCACCTGCAAAAAGGCTATATATCTGCATATTTTTATTATCATTATTGAGGGTAGTAAGTTATTGCTCTCAGGCAATTTCCTTTTTTTCAAATTTTGTATTCTTTTGTATTTTATTTTCCAATTCTCCTCGTTGGCTACCTATTATTATTATTTTCGAGCGCCGTACTTAAATCCTTGTGCTAGTTGCAAGCGATAACAATCCGTTTTGCATTTAGCAAAAAGGAAATCTGCGAACGCAACCTTTTAGTGGTTGTTATTTTGAGCAGGTCACCAGACGGTGCGGCAGGAGATTGGGATAGCATCTAGTCCTTCGCCATTTTGTTTTCAGCTCCTCTCTTTTTTTGCCATGTGGCTTTTTTGTTTTTGTTTTTCGTTAAACGTTTGTTTTCGCCTAGTACCATTGTTACTATGTCTATTATTCTCTGATCAGAAGCACAGCAAATCTTTGCGTAACCCTGACGAATATATTTCTATCAATTTCGTTTCCTTCCGCAATGCCTGCAATCCCAAACATCTATATATATTCGAACTACGATCCTTTTAGGCTCTCTTATTTTAGAACGCATATGATTCTTGTTTTGATTCTTTTTTTCGCGTCGCATCGACATATACATTCGTTCTCAAGTTTTCTATATTGACTCTCTTTTCTTTGTACCTTTCTCTAGGTTCATGTTTCCATTGTTTAGTTCGCAGTTTTTTTTCTTTTACTACTCATTGACCTGTCAAGGGCATTATTTGCGCTTGCACCTTTTTTCTTTTTTCCTTTTTCCCCCTTTCTTCCTGTGGCCTTGCCAACAACTTTTCCTATATTGGACCTTCTTTACTGTCACCATTTTTACTTTCGAGTTTTTCCCTCTTTCTTTACATTTCTGATTCGTGGAGCAGTACCTGGTTTTCTTTCTTCACGAAAATCAAGACGCACTCCTCACCATTCAAGAGCTTACGCACACACTGTTCTTTACCCTGTTCGTGCGACTTGTTTTCTTTTTTTTAGTGAAGTTTCTGGTGGGTATTCTAGTCGTCTGCCTAGTCCATCTTAAACTTTTTTTTTCGTCTTCCCTACTCCGAAAGGTAGTAGGTTCGTTGCAAAGGACGTAGACGAAGCTCCGTGGGCAAATTTGCCGGCACGACTTCACGTAGAGAAGAAAGCAGAGTTTGGCAGATCGAGAGTGGTGCCCGAAAAAGAAGTTTGCTGATGCATGCAGGTAGGCGAAAGGTTCTTTGAAGCGGCAACAGCCCGTCTCTTGCACCTCTCCTCTGTTTTTCGCAACTCACGCTCGCTTTTAGCTCTCCTCTCTTTAAAAAAAAAAACCTTAGATGAAGTGCGCTCACTTAAAATCTCTTGCAAGTAGAAATTTGTGCTTGTGCGACATCATTTGAGTTGTTCTTGATTTTTTGTGTGCTGCGCGTTGATGATTGTCGCTCTGGTGATCGTTTGAGCATCTGAGTTTCTGTCATGGATGTGAAATACAATTTTGTTTGTTGTTGATAGCAAAAGTTCACGTTCTCGTTTGTGCATGCATGTGATGGGTATGCACGCACTGGGTATCAGACGTAAGCACGGACGTCTGTTCTCCTTAATCGTGGTGTTTCTGTCAAATTTTTAAAAAAAAAAGCGTATACATGTGTTTGTTTGTGTGTGTTTGTGTATGTTTTGTCTCCGTCGTTTTCACCCCTTACTTTGTGCCCTTCGGGTATGTGCAGAATACCATTTTATAGGTGAGCTGACCCGGGGTGTGACTTGGTTCTTGTTTTCACCCTCCTCAACAAGGATTTTTTCTTGGGCCTTTTCCCTTCCGCTCGTGTGCGTAGAACAACGCTTATCATTTCACACTTGTCTTCTTTTCTTCAGCTTGTAGACCGGTCAGTTTGCTTTTTATCACTATCATTTCATTTTTTTTGTTTCAATTTGAACCCGTGTCTTCTGATAATCCTCTGCCGTAGCGTGTGTGTAGTTTTACTTTGCCGTTCTCATGGTCGTGTCTCTAGTCTATCTATTTTTCTTTCGGAGATGCTCTCGACGATAATCTTTCTTTTTGCTGAGGCTTAAGTAGTCGTACCTTTTTGATATCGCCACTCCATGTTAGCGCCAAACTTACCCAAGAACCATTTACATCTTTTGTATTGCTTGCTTCTGCGCATCGCGTTGCAAAAAATAATCGTTAGGGAAGCCAGTCTTGTGGTAAGACAAATAGACATTGCAAAGTGGAAAAGAAGCTTAGACGTGCATTTCACCATCCTGATTTAAATTTTTTATATACAAACTTCTATTTTCTTCTACTACTGATTAAATTTTCTCTTCTTTATCTTTCCTTCTCATTGTAATTACAGAAAATCGAAGACTTCAATGAAAAAAAAAAATAATGTCATCGCGTAGAGTCTTTTTTGGCGCATTGAATGTTGCGACCGCAACATTTTTCAAAGCGATCGCTGCTCTTCTCTTTTTTCGCTCACATTACAATCCGTGAACTGCTTTGGGCCAAAAAAAA
>MDUD01000406.1:0-12973 GCA_002216565.1 Crithidia mellificae | reverse complement strand
GCGGCGCAGCCGCGGTGGATGAGCGCCGTCGAGCGCGTGAAGAGCAGCCGCGTCAACGAGGACCTCTCCCTCTACGACCCGGTGCTGCCCTACGACGTGAGCAAGCTGGGGATGCAGACCCGCCAGGCTGGCCAGCAGGGGACGCTGACTGCGGGCAAGCTGCGTGCCCTTGAGGCACAACACGCCGGCGGCGGGGGCGGTGGTATTCGTGGCAGCGAGCGCAGCGGCCTGCAGCCCCTCGTGGCCTACAGCGTGGCGGGGGCACGGTCCAACTCGCCGACGTCGCGGCTTGGCGCCCTCTCCCCCACTCACATGCCCATCCTCACGGCCCAGGAGGAGGCCATCCAGTCCACCGCGCGCTACCACCGAGCCATGTCAGAGCAGAGTCGGCGCGGCGCCGGCCACGTGAGCGCCTACGGCGGCGGCGGCCGACACGCCGTCACGGCCATCCCGAGCTCCCTGCGAAGTCCCTCCGGCGGGGGTGGGGCAGGGGCCAACGGCAGCGGCGTTCTCGTCGCGTCGGAGACGGTGACCAACGGCAGCCACCTCTCCAGCGCCAACGGCACCTTCATGTCTCGCTCCGAGCAGGGCGGCATCCCTGGCGCCGCGCACGGCAGCTTCAATCAACGCCTCGGCACCGCGGAGCACCGGCTGGCAAACCTTTTCCAGTTGCGGAACGCCGCGAGCGGCGCGGGGCTGCACGCGAACGAGACCTCCGCCTGCGAGGTCGTGACGACTTCCTTCCACTCCGCCAACTGCGGCGGCGGGGACCCGAGCGGGGTGCTGCGCGCCACGGAGGAGCAGAAGGCCGTCACGCCCCGCAACGGTGGTGGGGCAAGTAGTAGCAACGGAGCTGGCGGCGGCGGCAACGGCTCGAATAGAGGCGGTGGTGGTGGTGGTCCCGGCAGCAGTAGCAACAATAATACCGGACGGCGGAAGCACTCAAAGCGCGGTGATCTCGGCAAGGCCGTCCCCACGGAGTCGCCGGAGGTGAAGCAGCAAATCAACACGGAGGGCGACGAGGACGAGCGAGATGAGCGCAACTTCCGCACGCGCAACATCAACGCCCTGCACGCCATCCCGTGGGATCAGCGCCGACAACTGCCCATGACGGGCTTTGGCACCCGCTTCTTTGCCCTGCTGAGCACGCCGCGCTTCTGGGAGAAGCTGGACTGGACGGTGCGGGGTTCTCTCCTGACGGTGTTCCCCACCATGGTGCTCGCCCTCGAGCCGGCGACGACAAATCAGTTTCCCATGGCCTCCTCGCTCGCCTTCAACGCCTTCTGGATTACGATGCCCACCTTCGGCAGCGGTCTGCGTGAGCTCGTCATCGCCCTGAAGGGTTTCTCCTTTGGTCTCATCTTCCTCATTATCGTCGTCGCCACCCAGCCCGGCCCTGACTGGCTGCTGCTGCTGCTGCTCTTCTTCTTCACCCTCTTCGCTTCGTTTGTCGCCGAAGAAACGAAGAAGACGACGGCCTACGTGCTGGCCTCGACCATCATGCAGTACCTGACGGATCACAAAGGGACAAACTTCACCTACGTGGGGCAGTACTACGAAGGCCTTCTCATCGCCCTCGCCTTCGGTACGGCGGCGTTCCTCGTGCCGTTCATCCGGTGGTCGAGCGATATTGCGCGGCACTACATCAAGGCGATGGCAAACAGCCTGAGCATCGACCTGCAGGGCACGCTGTCCAGCTTCTGGGTGCGGTCGCCCCTGGAGCGGGAGTTGAACGTGATGCGGCTGCGGCAGCTGCGCACCACGGCGGAGAAGTGCATTGGCAAGATCGAGACGGCGCTGGATGAGTCCGGCTACGAGCCGCACACCGGCGCCTACATGATGTGCATGACAAACCGCTTTAACTTCTGCAAGTCCATCCACAACATCCTCGGCTCGCTGAGCCACGTCATGGAGCTCATCGCCGACAACCCGAGCTCTGTCGACACGCCCATGTGCAACGCGTTTGGCGAGCAGATCGGCGACGACCTGGCCATCATCTCATCCGCGATGGACAGCATGGTGCTGAAGATCTGCGATTTCGAGCGCATCGTCACGCCGCAGGAGATCCAGTTCTTTCGTGAGGCGCGGGAGCGCTTTCAGGAGGCGGTGTCGCGGGTGCGCGAGGACGTTATCTTGACGAACGAGAACTACGAGACCGACGAGTCGGACATCCTGCTCGGCTTCTTCATGTTCAGCGTGGACGAGATGTGCGAGGTGATCAGCCAGTTCGAGGAGACGGAGCACCCGCCCAACACCCTCATCAACGCGCTGCTCTTCCCCATTCGCGACATCAAAAGCGTTATTTTTGCGTTCAAGAATCTCGCCCTCACCATCGTGCGCCGCCGCACCATCCCACGTCGACTAAAGGAGGCGATTAAGCTGTCGGTGTGCATGGTGCTGCCCTGCATCTTCCAGGTCTACGCCCTCGGCAACGACTCGGTCAGCCCGATGGCCGGCGCCTCCGTTATTGCCCTCATTTACAATCCTACCGGTGCGGAGAGTTTCCACTACGCGTCGGGCCGTCTTCTCGGCACCGTGCTGGGCTCGATGGCCTCGCTGCTCTCCGTGCAGATCGCCAACGGCCGCCGCTGGGTGCTGTACCTCTTCATCATTCTCCTCTCCTTCATCGGCGCGTACGTGCAGGCCGCCCCGGGCTTTTACGCCCTGGGCAACGCCATCGTGTGCAGCACCATCTCCGTCTGCACGCAGTACACGAACCAGAACGCCGCCATGGTGCGCATTCAGCAGAACTGCTTTGCCATTCTCATGTACTTTGCAGTGGTCACGATTCTGTGGCCGATGCGGGCCCGCGACAAGGTGAAGATGAGCCTCGACTTTGCGCTGCGCTGCTCGCGCGAGTCCATCACGCGTATGCTGCGCAACCTCGACATGCCGTACGACCCGAGCGAGGTCACGGCGGATGTGTCGGCGCTGCTGATTGAGATGAACAAGAAGGTGCGGACGCAGGTGCGCTTCATCCCTGGCGCGGTGGAGGAGCCGACGATGGGCTCCGTCGAGTACCCCGAGGACGCGTGGAAGCGCATCGTCGAGGCGGAGCGGAAGCTGTGGCTGGCGCTGTCGATGATGCGCTTTGCCTACCACACCTTCATGTCCAGCCGGGCGGACTCGACGACGGAGTTGTCGGTGCACTGGGTGGTGCTGCATCGCATCTCCCCCCACGCACGCGACCTGTCCGACCTCGTCTACGCCGCCATCGACCTCTACCTCCTCTCGCTGAACAACACGACGGTGGTGCCGACCTCCCACCTGACACGGCTGCGGGTGGGGATGGTGGAGGCACACAAGGCGATCGAGGACACCTACATCCAGACCATCTCCCGCAAGGTGGCGGGCGAGGACAGCGATGACGAGGACGAGGAGGAGGACGGGGAGGAGAACGAGTCGTACCGCAGCTCCTACGCCGAGGAGGACGACTACTACGACCCGAGCGACTACGGCGGCTACCAGCCCCCACCTCCCACGACGGCCAACAACGCGCGCGGCTATCCTGACGACCAGCACGGCGATGACCACGATGGGCACGACAGTGTTAACAACAAGAACAATAATAATAACCGCAGCAGCGTCAACGGCGGAGACGGCAAGAGCAACAAAGCGGCAAGCACGACGGGTGGCGCGCAGAAGAGCGCCGGGGATGACAAGGACAAGAAGGCCGACAAGAGCAACGCGAGCAATGCCGACCACAAGAACGACGGGGCCCGCCGCAAGAAAGGGGCGGCGCACCGTCGCGAGGGCAGCGACTCGTCGTCTGACAGCGCGTCCTCTCGCGCGTCGGACAAGGACGACCACGACAACAACAACAATGATGACAATGACGCGCAGAAGAAGAAAGGGAAGAAGAAGATGGGCTACCTCGGCTACGACCTCACCAAGGACGAGGCGGCGGCGCTGCGTGCCTTCGTCGCCACCCGCGTCGTAAACAACAACACCTTTGGACTGAACAAGTCCATGATCGGGAACAAGTCAATGGTGGGCAACAAGTCTATGTTTGGCAACAAGTCGATGGTGGGCAACATGACCTTCAATGGGCGGTCTATGGGAGGCGGGACGATGTCGGCTGCAGCGGCGGCGGCGGCGGCGGTGCTGAACGGTGGTGGCGGTGGTGGTGGTGCGAAGTCCTCCATGGCCGGCTCGCCGCCGCAGGTGAACAACGACGCGCGTCTGATGGCGATGCGTGGCGGCGACGACGATCTGGCGGCTGTGCTGCGCAAGAAACACAACGTCACAGTGAAGAAGGAGCGTGAGGACGACGCGGCGGACAAAAACGCGAACGACGACGACAACAATAACCATAACAAAAATAACAATAACAGCAACAACAAGACGATGGCCGGCAAGTCCAAGGGCGGTGAGACCGAAACGCATGTGGAGAACTTGGCTAACCTCAACCTCACCAATGCCTCCTTCTTCAAAAACCACTCTTTTCTCAAGAACACCTCCTTTCTTGGCAACCTCTTCAATCGGCGAGCGAAGGAGACGCACGACCTCGATGCGGAGGAGATGCACGGCGGCGACGACGTCTCCAGCAGCACCTCCGCCGCCTCAAAGAGTGGAAAGAAGAGCAAGAAGGACGCGGACGGCGCGGCGGCGAAGAGCGGGCGGCGCTCTGCGTCTGCCAGCGGGCGGAAGAGCAAGAGGGAGAAGGGCGGCGACGCGGCCAGCCAGCGCAGCACGCCCAGCACCTCACCCACCCGCTCCCGCCGTGACGTGCACAGCGACCGGCAGAGCGCCGCGAGCGAGTTCAGCGACATTGAAGACGACCCGCGGCCCAAGCGCAAGTCTGCCAGCGGCGCGCAGAACAAGAAGGGTGAGGCGGCCAGCAAGGGGAAGAAGGCGGAGGAGCGAGGGGACGGCAAGCCGCCGATGGCGCGCTCCATGCCAGCGGTGCTCGCGACGAAGGCCGGCAGCGGGACGGTGACGAACCCCCTCGAGGACGGCGGTGACGCCAACGGGGACGACAAGCCGGTGCGCATGGCCAGCTCCACGCCGGTTGTCTCGCCGAATCGCACCACGGCTGGCAACACGCTGCCGGCTGGCGATGCCGCGGCGACGGCGGCGGCCACGAAGGCGGTGCCGCCGCTGCGCGGGTTGGCCGTCGCGTCGTCCGGCTCCGTCGCCACCATCGGCGCCCGCTCCCTTGACGAGGGCAACACGCCGTTTGGTGTGACGCCGCTCGAGCTGAAGGAGGGGAAGGCCACAATGCTCCAGGGTGGCCCGCCGCCCGCGAAGGCGTCGGAGCCGACGGCGGAGGTCGAGGGCGAGGGCGATAGCACACCGGAGGACGAGCGCAAGGCCGGCAAGAAGGCGGGGAGTCGCGACAGCTCGAACCACACGGGCAGCACCGAGAAGAAGATTCTGAGTGGGGACGGCGGCGACGGCACGACGCACGGCAGCTCGCTCGAGAAGGACGCCAACCACAGCGGGGACACCTCCGATGAAGTGGAGAAGAACCCGCCAGCCACGCCGCAGCAGAAGCCCGGCAAGGCCGCCAAGTCGGACAAGTCGAAGGAGGCGAAGAGTCCGCGGCGGGGGCAAGACCGCGACGAGGTGTCTTTCCGCCAAGGTGCCGTCTCGTACCGCAGCCACGGCACCAACAGCATGGGCTTCCTCTCACCGCGCTCACGCAGCCGCGCCGGGGATGGGCAGTCGAACCACAGCGGGGAGCGGACAGCGCAGCTGCTGGAGAGTATGCAGGACGGCGAGCCCGACAGCACTGGCCACTTTGACGAAGGCGAGATTCTCAACAACATTTCCTTCTTTGATCCGGAGAAAGGGGAGTTTGTGCTGACGAACCACGACATTCACAGTCTAGAGGCGTTCCTGTTTGGTACGCAGGCAATTGTGAACTACATTAACGAACTGCAGAAAGCCATTTTGGAGATGCAGCACGAGACGGAGCTCGCAAAGCGCTTGTAGCTCTGCAGAAAAGCAGCTGCTGCTGACTTTTGTTTCTTTCCGTGTTTGTTCCCTCCTCTGTTTCTTCTTCTTCCTTATGGTTTGCAAGATTGTTGACTGCGTAGACTTGTCTTCCTTTTGTTTCGGAGTGCTGTTTTTGCTAACATTTTTTTTTTTGATACAGCTGGTTGTGTGATTGTGTTTGATGCATCAGCACTCTGCTCGCGACTCATTCCTTATCTCATTTTTTGTTCATATTTTCACTAATACACATGCACACGGCGCGTTGGATTTATTTATTTTACAAATTTAAGGATACCTGTGTGTTTTATTGTTGTTAGCGCACAAAACAATCTTTTGACCATACGTTACTACTCTAGTTTTATTTTTTTGTTTCCATCTTCTTTGTTCTTTTCTTTTTCAAACAAAAAGTGTACTTTACGCCTCTTTTTTCGCTAGATGTTTTACCAATAGCTTATACATAAATTAAACGTCTGTAAAAAAAAGTTGCAGAAGAAAAACCCTCAATGCATCATGATCTCTTGACTGAAGAGAGAGGAGTAACAAACAAGACTCCTTTTCTCGCTGTTCTACGTAGTCGCAAATTTCTAATGTCAACAGTCCGTTTTCTACGGTTACTTCGATCAGACTAGGGCGTTTGTGACGCTCTAAACCTTTTTTTATTTCCTAAAAATTCGGCTTCGACAAATGGCATTAAATGGTCTCAATTTTTTTTTAGTCTGTCCGCTACTTCTTCCGCCTCGTCTTCGTCGTCTTTCTCCTTTATTTGTCTTCTCGTGGGTTGGTGCTCGTCTCTAAACTACATTTTCACCATTTGCACGCACACATACGGAATCAGTAATCGTCGCATCATTACATAAATACTTTCCATGTACAGCTTAGCGCTGTAGGACTCACATTTATTCTCCGAGAGCTTTGTAAAGTTCTAGAAAATTATACAAACTACTGTTTTTTTTTTCTATTGCGCACACCATAGTCACTCACGACTGTGGCCGTGCTTTGTGGTGTTGTAGGCTTGCTATTATTTGTTGCACCTTTTGTTGAGATTGATTGTGCGTTTTGCTTTAGCTTTTCAAGTAACGAATCCGTCAAGAGCCAATCGACTGCGTTTTTTCCTTTGATCAATTGTAAACTTTTATTTAAATTTTTTTTTTCCTTTTCTGCTTCTCAAATTACTTAGAGCAAGTTGCGCGAAAAGAGTTGTAGTTGCGTATTTAGTGTTTGCACTCTTTGCTCCTCCTGATTTCCTATTCACTGCAATTTTCCAGTGTCTTTCCACCCTATTTTCTTCTATACAAAAACAGCTTTCGATTTGTACACTACATTACGTTTTTCATTCCTTTTTTTTTTGGTTCGTACACTTTAGACAACATTTATCTTTTCTCTATTTCGTTTTGTTATAATACTAAGCTACTAGGTTGGGTAGACCTCACCTATAAGTACATAAGGTCTCGGCCCCCTTACTCGGTTTTCCTTTTTTTTCTTTCCATACTTATTCATTTCGCAACTGGTGCCTCGCTTTTTCTTCTTCGCCAATTTGAATTCGCCTCTTTTCATTTTCTTTGACCAAGCACAGTTTCTTTTATTCTCTTTCCTCTTTTCACTGTTTTCAGCTGAGCTACAACCTCTGTAAGTTTTCTTTTTTATTTCATTCCTATACACTGCTTGAACTTTCAAACGCTATTGTTGAGACTTTTACACCAACTTTCCCCGTCACTTTGACTTCACGCCTGGGAAAGATACGTTGGCAAGTCTCTTACATCTGCTTCCTTATCTTCAACAGAAGCTGAGTTTGCTTTCTTTTTCTTTTCTTTCTTTGGATCGCCTTTTTTCGGCAATAACGCCATTGAGAGAAAATATTTTTCACGTACTCTTTTCATTTTTTCTGCCAACAACAACAACAAAAAGGGGCATTTTGTATTAGAGTTTCCCCTTTTTTCCTTACATAAATCTACCTGTTGTCTACCTTCGTCTTTTCTCTATTTCACAACCTCCTTCCCCGTAAGGTCTAAATACAAAAGTAATTAAAAACGAACTAATTCTTTTTTTCTCTTAATAGTATTGTTTTTTTTTCTCCTCTAGATTACATCATGCCAGGACCACAACACCCCCCGATTGTAGAGACCGCCAAGGCAGAGCGCAGTTCTGCGCCAAACTCTCCTCGCAGCACCGTGGCAGGCGCCGGGTCGCCAACGGGTCGCGGGGGCCGCAGTGTCGGCACCGGCTCTGCCGTGACGAGTTCTCGCGGTGGCCGTCGACACGTGCATGCCCGTGTGCTTCCCCGCGCAAACTCCGCCAACAGCCTCGCGTCCCCAACCGCCGGTTCCCCGACCGGCACCTTCGGCGGCGAGGTCACCCGCAACAGCGCCGGCAGCTACCTCTTCCCCATCTCCCCCTCCTACTTTGGGGATCGCACCACGAACACGAACCACCACAACAACAATTCAAACGCCAGCGTGCGGTCGACTGACCAGCCACCCTCGCGCTGCTCCAGCTCCGACGAGCCGTCCACAAACGCACCCACGCAGCGCCACGCCGACACCGTCAACTTCAGCCGCAACAGCGCCGATAACGGCGAGAGTGCCGCCGCGCAGCAGCAGCGGCGTCAGCAGCAGCGGGAGCAGCAGCAGGAACAGGAGGAGTGGCTGCGGCGTCAGCAGGAGCGGGAGCGGCAGCAGGAACGCCAGGCCCGCAAGGCGGCGAAGAAGCAGGCGATGGCGTCGCTGCTCGCCGACCCAGAACGGCACCGCCGCGCGGTCGCCACGGGCTCCTCCAACCCACTGCACGTGTGGGACCACGAGACGGCGTTTATCAAGTCGCGCTACTTCAGCGCCACCCGCCGCGACAACGAGAAGCGGTATCAGAACCAGAAGGAGCAGGCGGAGAAGTATTTCGATGATAGCATGACCCCTGAGACGGTGGCCGGGGCCGCGACATGGTCGCGTGCGTCGTCGGACCAGAGCCCCAACTCCCCGAGCAACGGCGTGCACAAGCGACTGTTGTCAGGTTCGAACGGCCACGGCGGCGGAGGCGGGGGCGGAGACAACAATGGCGACAACAATGATGGCGGGTTCGACGGTCTTGGCAGCTATCATCTTCCCTCTGCCGGCAACTCCCTCATGGAGAAGAACGAGGACACCTGGGCCGCGCAGGAGCACTGCCGCACGCGCAACATGAACGCCCTGCACGCCTTTTCGTGGGACCAGCGCGTCTTTCTGCCGCAGCGCCAGGGCATGCTCTCCTCCTTCTTCGACCTCCTCGCCTCGCCGCGCTTCTGGGAGAAGCTCGACTGGACCATCCGCGGCTCCGTGCTGACAATTCTGCCGACGCTCATTCTGTGTCTGGAGCCCGCGACGCAGCACATCTTCCCGCTGCCCACCTCCGTCGTGTTCCTCGCCTACTGGACCACGCAGCCAACGCTCGGCGCCGGCCTGCGAGAGACCTTCGTCGTGCTGAAAGGCTTCTCCATTAGTCTTGTCATCCTTGTTGTCATTATCTCCATCAACCCTGGCCCGGCGTGGGTCACCCTCATCATCCTCTTCTGCTGCCTCCTCGTGACGGGCTTTGTCGCGGAACAGCTGAAGCGCATGGTGGCGTACTGCTTTGCGAGTCTGCTCATGCAGTACATCGCCCAGCCACAGAACACGGGCTACGACTACGTGGGCAACTACTACGCGACCATTCTCATTGGCCAAGGCTTCGGCCTCGCCTCCTTTCTCTTCCCGTACATCCGCTGGTCAAGCGAGAACGCGCGGCGCTACATCGTCATCACCGGCGACGCCGTCAGCCTCTCCGTGCACGGCGCGTGCTGCAGCTTCTGGGTGCAGAACAGCCTTCTTGAGCGGCAGCTGCACGTGGCACGGCTGCGGCAGCTGCGGCACACCATCGAGGCGAGCACGAAGAAGGCGCAGCAGGCGCTGTCGGAGATGGGCTACGAGCCACACTCGGGGGTCTACTCCACGCGGCTGAAGACGCGCATGGCGTTCTTGACGAACGTCTTCAACGTGGTGCAGTCCATGACCCTGGTGATTGAGCAGGTGGCCGGCAACCCAGCGCTGGTGGAGACGCCGATGTGCCGCGAGTTCGGCGCGCGCATTCGCGGCGAGCTCAACTTGATCGCCGCCGCGATGGACTCGATCATCCTGCGCATCGTCGACCTCGACAACTTGGTTTCAGTGACAGACATGACGGCTTTTCGCGTGGCGCGGTCGCGGTTTGAGGAGGCGGTGTCGAACGTGCGAGATGAGGTCATCCTCAGCAACCCGGATTACCGCACCGACAACAGCGACATCCTGCTTGGCTTCTTCCTCTTTAGTGTGGAGGAGCTGATGGAGATCATCGGCAACTTCCAGGACGCCGCGAAGCCGCCGAGCAACCTGTGGTACCTCATCACCTTTCCACTACGCGATCTGCAGAGTAGCTGGTCTGCCTTTGTGGATCTGTACAACGCAATTCGCATCCGCCGCTCCATCACGCGGCGGCTCAAGGAGGCGATCAAGCTGTCGGTGTGCATCATCGTGGCCGCTGTATTTCAGGTCTATGCGATGAAGAGCTCGTCGACGAGCCCGGTGGCGGGCGTGGACATTATTGCTTTTGTCTACCGCTCCACCGGTGGCGAGAGCTTTCAGTACTCGACGATGCGTATGCTCGGGACGGTGCTGGGATCGCTGACGGGTCTGCTCACGGTGCAGATTGCGCAGGGGCACCGCCCCACCCTGTACGGCTGCACCCTCGTGCTCACCTTCATCGGGTCGTACGTGCAGGCCGCCCCGGACTACGGTGCGCTGGGCAACGCCCTCGCCAACAGCGTCGTCTCCATCGTCTTACAGTACAAGAGTCAGCCAAACGCGATCACCCGCATCCAGCAGAACTGCTTCGCCATTCTCATCTACTTCATCATCTCCTCCGTCATTTGGCCCGTGCGGGGGCGGACGAAGGTGAACACGGGGCTCGACGTGAGCCTCCGCATGGCGCGCGAGGCGACGGACCGGCTGCTGCGCAACCTCGACCTCCCCGACAGCGCGACGGCCGTGAGCGCCGACGTGCTCGCCGTGCTGGGCGAGATGCAGAAGAAGGTGGGCCAGCAGATCGGCAACATTCCCGGCGCGATCGCCGAGCCCACACTCGACTCCGTCGGCTTCCCCGAGATGCCGTGGCGCATGCTGATCGGCGCGCAGCGAAAGCTTATGGTGACCCTCTTCATGATGCGTCACGCCTACCACACCTTCATGACGAGCACCATCGCAGATGTGGCCGGTGAGGGGGACAAGAACAACAAGAAGGTGATCGACAACGCGGACATGATCGGCGCTGGACCGGCTGCTGCGACGAGCATCTCCGTCCACTGGGTGGTGCTGCACCGCATCTCCCCCTACACCCGCCAGCTCAGCCAGCTCTTCTACGAGGCGGTGGAGGTGTACCTGCTGACGCTGTCCAAGGCGACCTTTGTGCCCACGGCGGAGCTGACGCGGCTGCGGCTGGGCATGATGCAGTGCTACGATCAGATCGTCTCGGTCTACATCGATACCATCCAGCATGAGCTGAACACCAGTGACGAGGACGAGAGCGACGGCAACCGCAGCGATGATGGGGACAATTCCACTTCAGACGGAGACGACTACCGTGCACAGAGGAACCACAACAACAATAAAAACAAAACGAGCAGCGGGCTGTCTCGGACAGCGGGACAGGGCAGCTTCAGCGGGGGAAGTGGGGCGATGGCACTGGCGAACGTCGCGGGCTTTGTGCCACCAGCGCCGGCGACCTTCGCGCCGTACTCCTCGACGGTAGGCGGCGCCGCGGATGCCGGGGATGCCTTTCGCAACAGCAACAGCAGCATGCGTGGTATGCGGAACGCCAGCATGACGGGGTTCAAGAACAACAACAGCATGCGGGGAGTGGCGAACAACACGTTTTCTGGCGGCAGCTTCCGCCGCACCAACTCTGGCACGGCCAACACACGAAGTTCATCGAAGAAGGGCAACGGGCACTTCTCCTACAAGTTGACACCCGAGGAGCGACAGCGGCTGCGGGAGTACGTGCTGGGACCGAACAGCACTGGGCTAGCGAACGCATCTTTCTTCGCCAACGCCGCCGCCCTCGCCGCCGCCGCGGAGCAAGGTGGAAACATTAGCGGTACGGCTGCTAATACCGTTCCGCGCGCCTCTTTTGCCGCAAACAACAACAACAATAACAACAACAACAACAGCACGAGTGCTGGCAACAGCAACAGCGGTCCCGCGCCGACAGCGACAAACGCGGCCAACGCGGCTACGAACAACAACAACACCAACGCCGTCACCACCGGCGGTGGTCTGCCCAACCAAACCTTCGCGGGCGGCTTTATGTCCAACCACAGCATGTTCAACGCCGCCGGCAGCTTCTGGAATCGCAATGTGAGCATGTTCGACCCTGGCATGCTGCGCAATGCCGGAATTATGGTGCAGGAGCCCGTGCACGAGGAGCCTCGCCAGCGCCGCGACGGCAGCGAGTCGGCCGGCCGCTCCTCCCATCATTCCCTGCGGAACTCCTTCATGCCCCGCAGCGGTGGCGGCGGCGGCGGCACGGCAGACCGGAGTAATTACAACAACAGCAACGGCAGTCAGTACCGGGGCCGACGCTCGTCTTCCCTCGGTAACCCAGGCAACAGCGGCAACAATGTCGAGGCGAATGCGGCGGAACTGGAGGACTGGCGTGGCCGCAGTGGGGAGAGCAACAACAATAACAACAACAATGCGGCGACGGATGGGCAGAACGAGACTGGGCAAATGACCGTGTCGGATCAGCTGTCGGTGCACAGCGAAGGTGCCGGGTCCGCGATGCCGACCGGGCAGCGCCGTCGCAGCTCCAGCAGCCCAGGCAGTCTCCACCACTCCCCCTCTCCGCAGCAGCCACCCCTCTTCACGGGGCGAGCTCAGGCAGGGCCCTCGATGCTCTCCCACGCACCCTCTGCCATCGACCGCAGCCAGGGGCTGGCGATGAAGAAGTCGAAGACGGCGAAGTACGCCGTGCCGTCGGTGCTGCAGATGTCGATGGT
>MDUD01000379.1:0-16849 GCA_002216565.1 Crithidia mellificae | reverse complement strand
GAGCTGGCGGACATCCTCGAACTCGAGGCCACCGCCTTTCGCCAACTCGCGCACGAATACTACAACTACACCTTCGGGCCGTCGAACCGCCTCGTCGCGGCGGAAGCGCAGGCGCGACGTACACTCGAGGACGACTGCCACGCCGCCACCGCCGCACTGCTGGTGAAGTTGCGCGACGCCACGTGGCAGGCGGAGCAGCGGCTGATGCTGCGCGTCTACGGCATGTGCCCTGAGTTGCTGCCGCACCAGTCGCAGCTGCGCGCCGCGGCGGAGGCGGCCGCCAGCGAGCAGCGGCGCCAAATTGATGCGATGGGTCTGGCGGCGAACGACGCCGTCCCGCTGTGGCACCGCGCGTGCGTCATCTGCGCCGAAACGGCCAGTGAGGAGGACATCAGCTTCCGTCGCCTTCTCTTTGCGTGTTTGGTGCAGGCACACACCATCGAAGGCGGCTACCTTGCGCACGACGCGGCCACAGGGTGTCTGCGCCTCACTGGCAAGGCGGTGCCGTCGTACCTGCGCGACGCCGTCGAGTACGGGCTGCAGTTCGAGCAGTTTGCTTTGGTGCTGCGGGAGGAGACGGAGCGAATGGCAGTAATGGACGCTGCGGAAGTGGCGTGGACGGCGCTTTTTCTTCCACCAGAGCAGGCAACCGAACCTGCGAGCCTTTCTCTTGAATAGTAGGGTTTGCGAAAAAAAAAATCAAATTTCGATGCTTTCGCTGCCTTTTTTCACCTGGGAGTCGTAAGCAGTGTATGTTGATCCTCGAGCTAGTAAAAAGCTGCAATTTCTTGAACTCTCCGTTATTATTTTTTTTTTGTCTCTGACGTTGTCCTCACAGCATCAATAATTCAAAGAAAGTTTAATTTGATCCTGTAAACCTACCCCTTTTCTCCTTTTTTTTAGTTTGGAACTTATCATGTAACGGTTTTGTAATCTTTTTACCGCTCTCTACTTTTTTTTGTTCAACATTAAGTCATGTTTGCAACATGGCACAATTTACATGTGTGTCAATTTTCTTATGTAAATCTATACTTTGCTTGTCATTGGATAAAATGACATTTTTTTTTTGTCATGCATTAAAGTCAACTATAAATGATTATTGTTGCTTCATGAAAATTTCCAAATAAATAAAAATTCCAAAAAAAGTTATTGAAATAAAATGGTGATGATTCGACAACTTCTGCTTGACTCATTGTTCATCAATATCCTCCGCACTCAGCGGATCGCGGTGTGCTTTTCTCGAAATCCGTTTCTCCTATTTTTTTTTTTTTGGCTTTGGACAAATTATGGTCTTTCCCTTCCACTTTAACTCTCCCATTCAAATTTTTCCCCTCTTTACATTTCCATTGTCAACCTCGTGTGGCTTTGTCCTCAACTTGGCCGGAAGTGCCTTGCTTTGTTTGAGACAGACGACGACAAACAGGCTTTGCAGAAGAATCACCTTAGCAAAGTGTTACGCATCAAAGCAATACAGGTGTTTGTAAAGCGAAGAAAGCGAATCAAGCAAACAACACATCATCATACCTTGTAAGGTTAGAAGCTTTTCGTTCGAAAGAAAAGCAGCACACACACACGCGGAAGTTGTGCGAGCGTAGGAAAGAACTGATTCGGCCCTTTTCTGTCTTATTCACTCACTCATCTACGCATCCTGGTTGCGTTGACCTTTTTTCACCATCCACTTCTTTGCATCTTACTATACACCATTTTTTTTCCTCCTCCCTTTAACAAGCATCAATTAGAGTCGCGATGAGCAGCCGGCCCAACCGGCGAGCGTCAAACGCGAAGGCGTCGCCGTCGTTTGCCGCCACCGCTCCCGTCACCTCCAAGCGTGCCAAGCTCGAGGCCTCGCAGCGCAACCCGGCGCACATCTCCAAAGATGTCGCCGATGCGTGCGGCGCCTCCAACCCGCTCTCGGGCCGCCTCTACGGGGACGGCTTCAGCAGCGGGTCGCAGGTCGGCGTCCCGAACCGGCTGACGCATCACCAGCCCACCACACCGGGCTTTGTACCGCATCCACCAACAGACCCCGCAACCGGATCGGCGACTTCTTCAGGCAGTAGTGGCGCTGCCAACACCGCTGCCGGCGGTCGCGGGCGAGGCGAGACGCGCATGGTGAACTCGCTGCAAGTCTTTGACGCGCCGAAGCAGACGGACGCCGAGCTGAAGAGCGTCTTTACCGCGACTGCCAAGTCCAAGTCTATGCCGGCCCGCCGACCCCCCACAAAAGCTGCTGCTGCTGCTGCTGCGGGCACTGCAGCTGCTGCCGCTTCGGGGGCCTCTGCCACTGCCACGGGTCCCCACAAGCTGGCACCTCTTGCAAATCTGTCGCGGTCGGCAGCCGGCATGACGAGTCCGAATGACCTGAACACGAGCTCCGCGGAGGCCGCGGCGCAGCGTGCGATGGCGACGATTCCGCGCTTCCAGAAGACGACCTCCAACGCACCAAACGAGTTTGTGTACCTCGTGATGCGGCCACGCGGGGTGCGCGACCCACTCAACCCCTACGACCTGCAGGCGGTCTCGCGGACCGACGTGCGGGGGCAGAACTACTTCACCGTCTCCGCCGCCGGCGTTACGCACTTCAACGACGCCGGGGCGGAGTTCATCGAGCTGCCCAAGTGGGAGCGGGAGTGCCGAATCTTCCACACCATCCGCGAGCTGCCCGTCTTCAGCGAGTATCAGCGGTGGCGCAACTTCCTGCTCTGGCGTAACCTTGTCCGCCGCAGTGCGACGGGCAGCAGCCGACAGTTTCTGTCCTCGCACCTCTTCGCTGCCCACCCGCACCTGTCCGGCGCGCTGCTGGCCGTGCGGAAGGAGTGCCTTGACACGGCGGCGGCGGAGGACCTGTACGAGACCTGCACCGAAACCCGCTCCCTCGAGGCGTACACGGAGGCTCTGCACGACCATCTGCAGGAGGCGAAGCGGCGGCTGGAGTCGATGATGAAGCGCATTCGCGACCACGTCGAGCAGGCGTGCAAGACGGCCATGTTCACCTGGCAGGTGGACCGCGAGCGGCAGAAGCTGCTGTACGAGGATGAGGAGCAGCAGAAAAAGAAAGTCTTTGACATCCGCGAGCTCGGCACGCAAGAGCAGCCTTCCTACATTGAGCTGACGCAGCGCAAGGCGATGTGCCGCCGCCTGACCGCCTTCATCAAGCTGTGCGACTACCTCGTCGTGGAGTGTCTGACGAGTCTGGCGGCGAAGGCGGTGGCGCACCTGCGGCACGATTTGGAGGTGTCAGGCACGGTACCGATGGGCGGCGGAACAGCGGCGGCGGGCAACGAGCGCGGAGGCCGCAAAGCCGGCGCTGCTGCTGCTGCGGCAGGAGGTGCTGGTAACGGCGGTGGTGTGTCCAACGGAGGCGCCGCTGCCGCTGCCGCTCACAGCGCTGACTTCACGGGTCCGCTGTGGAATGTGGAGGTGGTGTACAACTCCGACCTGCAGGCGATCGAGCTGATGCCTTCCGCCGCGCAGATTCGCGAGTCCGTCGAAGACGTCATCGGCGACTACGTCCGCGCCGTCGGCGCCATCCCGCGGCTCACGTCGCTCAGCACCTTCAAGGTGTACACCGCGAATGCGCAGGACGAGCTGGGCAACGACACCATCGGCGCCGGCCCCGACGTTGCGGAGATGGTGATGGTGGAAGAGCACTACAAGCAAGACGTCGCGGCGATTCAGTCGACTCTCAGCGAGTCGTTCGCGAAGATGCACAACCACGCCCACACGTTTGAGGTGTTCAAAGAGATGTATATTACAAACAGCCACCTCAAGAAGGAGACGCTGCTGCAGCGCGACGACACCCTGCAGTTCTTCCGCGAGCAGCTCGACACCTACAAGGCGCAGACGGAAGCCATCTCGTCCAAGATTCCCAGCTGCGCGGATGTTGGGATGATGCGGATGTGGACGGAGGGCCTGCGCGAATTCTTCACGCCGAGTCCGCTGACCTGCCTCAACCTTTACCACCACGTCCTCCCCATCATCGCGAAGCGGCGGAACGAGACGCTGCTGAAGGAGCTGCAGGAGCGCACCACCTACCTCGCCGCGGCGCCCAAGACGATCGAGCACTACGTCGAGTACGTGGACTACTGCAACAAGCTGGAAAGCTCCTTTGACGACATCGCCAGCTCGTACGACCTCGTGCGCGACCTCTTCGCGCTGATGCAGAGCGAGAAGATCGAGATGAGCGAGGAGGATGAGGAGACCTACCGCAGCGGAACTCGGCCGCAGTTTGACAAGCTGCGGATGCTGCTGCAAACCACCGAGGACAGCAAGGAAGCTCAGCAGCGCTTCTTCAGCCGCAGCATCGAGGAGGAGATGGACCAGCTGCGACGCCGCATCGAGTCCGTCTACGACCGCGCTGGCCAGCCGATCGTGATGTCGGGCGACGCGGAGGTGGGCGAGGCGAATGCGTACATGGTGACGTTGCTCGAGGAGGCCGAGGGCATCGCCGCGCGAGAAAAGAAGCTGCGCGAGTTCCAGATCGAGATCGGCGCCGAGGAGACGGTGGTGGAGGTGATGACGGAGATGCTGAACGACGTCAGCATCAAGGCGCGCCTGTGGACCGGCATTGGGGACTGGCAAACCTTCACCGAGGAGACCCGCGCGCTGCCGTTCGATCAGCTTGACGTGGCGGCGGTGCAGGAGGTGGTGCAGAAGTTCGCGACGCTGTTGAAGCAGGTGTCGTCGAAGCTGTCGGGCAACCGCGCCGTGCCACGGCTGCGCAGCAGCGTCGAGGAGTGGCGCCAGTTGCTGCCGGTGCTGCAGGCGCTGACAAACCCCTCCCTGAAGCTGGAGCACCACGCCAAGATTTCGGCCGTGGTCGGCCCCATCGCCGACGCGAACGGCACGACGAAGACGCTGTCGGAGTGGGCGAGCCAGTTCACGATTGAGATGCTGCTGGAGCACAACATTCTCAAGTACCGCGACGAGATCGCGGCGGTCAGCGCGGCTGCCACGGAGGAGGATAAGCTGCAGAAGCAGATCGACAAGGTCAACGCGACGTGGAACGGCGGTGGCCCGAAGCCGCCGGTGGAGTTCCAGTTTCACGCGCACAAGGAGAGCAAGGACGTCTTCACCCTGGTCGGCAGCTCCGTCGAGGACGTGACGACGATGCTGGACGACTCCGCGGTGGCCATCTCCACCATTGGCAGCAGCAAGCACTGCCAGGGGGTGCTGCGCTCGCAGGTGGACCGGTGGGAGAACCGGTTCAAGTACATGCTGGAGACGCTGGACAAGTGGGTGGAGCTGCAGCGCAACTGGATCTACCTCGAGAACATCTTCTCCTCGTCGGAGATCCGCAGTCAGTGGAAGGACGACACGCAGCGCTTCGAGAAGGTGGACCGCTTTTACAAGGATCTGATGCGCAAAGCCCACGACCTGCCCACGGCGTACCGCAGCCTTCTCATCAACCCCCCGTCCTTCGACACGGCAGAGTCGACCGCCGCGGCCGGCCGCACGCTGAAGCAGGACCTCGAAACTTACATCAAAGAACTGGAGAAGGTGCTGGTCAGTCTGGAGAAGAAGCTTGAGGAGAAGCGCCGTGCCTTCCCGCGCTTCTACTTCCTCAGCAACGACGACCTGCTCGACCTGCTGGCGAAGGTGAAGACGCCCGAGCTGATGATGCCGCACATGCTGAAGATGTTCGACGGCATCAAGTCGCTCTCATTTGGCGCGCAGAACGACATCACCCACCTCAACTCGATGGAGGGGGAGAAGGTGGAGCTGTGCAATCAGGGCATCAAGGCCCGCGGTGCGGTGGAGACGTGGATGGACCTGCTCGAGCGCGAGATGTTCGCCACGCTGCGATTTCGTGCGCAGCGCTGCCTGGAGGACTACGAGGCCCGCGATGACCGCACGGAGTGGATGTTCCAGCACCCGGTGCAGCTCGTGCTGATTGTGGAGCAGCTGCTGTGGACCCGCAGTGTCGAGGAGGCGTTGGACAGGGCTGACTCGCCGCAGCTGATGCAGCGCCTGCGCGGCGAGCAGCGGTCGAACTTGGAGGTGCTGGCCGAACTGACGGCACGCAGCCTGTCGCGCGTGCAGCGCGTCCTCCTCTCCACCCTCATCACGATCGACGTGCACGGCCGCGACCTGGTGGAGGACATGTGTGAGAGCGGTGTGACGGAGTCGAAGGAGTTCGGCTGGACGAAGCAGCTGCGGGTGTACTGGGAGAAGCACACGGACGGCAACGGCACCCTCTTCATCCGCCAGAACAACTCACGCTTTGTCTACGGCTACGAGTACCTCGGCGCGCAGGGTCGCCTCGTCATCACGCCCTTGACGGACCGCATCTACATGACCGTGACCGGCGCGCTGAAGCTGCACCTCGGCGCCTCGCCTGCCGGCCCGGCAGGAACGGGCAAGACGGAGACGGTGAAGGACCTCGCGAAAAACCTGGCGCGGCAGTGCATTGTGTACAACTGCTCCGACGGCGTCACGTACAAGATGATGGAGAAGTTCTTCTCTGGCCTCATCCAGACGGGCGCGTGGGCCTGCCTCGACGAGTTCAACCGCATCAACATTGAGGTGCTCTCCGTCATTGCCTCGCAGCTGCTTGAGATCAAGCTGGCCCTGCAGAACGCGCAGGAGACGTTCACCTTCCAGGGCACGCCGGACGTGCGGGTGCGACCTACCTACGGCGCTTTTGTCACGATGAACCCGGGTTACGCCGGCCGCACGGAGCTGCCGGATAACCTGAAGATCCTGTTTCGCCCCGTGGCGTGCATGACGCCGGACTTCCGCATGATCGCCGAGGTGATTCTCTTCTCCGAAGGCTTCAAGAACGCGCACGACCTGTCGCTGAAAATTACACAGCTGTACAAGCTCAGCTCCGAGCAGCTCTCCCCGCAAGACCACTACGACTTCGGCATGCGAGCCCTGAAGTCCATTCTCGTCATGGCGGGTGACCTGAAGCGGTCGCAGCCGGACGTCGAGGAGGATCTAACGCTTATCGTGGCCTGTAACGACTCCAACGTGCCGAAGTTCGTGGCGGAGGACATCCCGCTCTTTCAGGGTATCATGCAAGACCTCTTTCCCGGCGTCTCTTTTCCTGAGCGCGAGTACGAGGAGCTGCTGCCGGCGATGCAGCGCATCATGTCGCAAAAGAAGCTCGTCGATGCCGGGCAGTGGGTGAAGAAGGGCATTCAGTTCTACGAGACCCTCATCGTGCGGCACGGTGTGATGCTCGTGGGCGTAACGGGAACGGGCAAGACGGAGGCCCGGCTCTGCATCGCCGAGGCACTGACGAACATGGCGGCTGCAGGCAGCGCAAACAAGATGGCGCGGCCGGTGCAGGAGTACGTCATCAACCCCAAGTCTGTCCTCCTGCACGAGCTTTACGGCCAGCTGGACGTCAACACGAACGAGTGGAAGGACGGCGTGCTCGCCGCCATCGCGAAGGAGTGCGTGCGGGCGGCGGAGTCCTCATCGGACCACCGCTGGATGGTCTTCGACGGCCCCGTCGACACGCTGTGGATCGAGTCGCTCAACTCCGTGCTGGATGACAGCAAGCTGCTCTGCCTCGACAGCGGCGAGCGCATTAAGCTGCCGGACACGATCCACATGTTGTTTGAGGTAGCCGACCTTGCGGTGGCCTCGCCGGCGACCGTGTCGCGCTGCGGCATGGTCTACGTCGACGCCGAGGACCTGCCGTGGCGGGCGGTCGCGGAGCAGTGGGCGGAGACGAAGCTGGCGGCCGCGGGGGCACCGCCGCTGTGCCGCGCCTACGTCCTCTCACTCTTTGACGAGCACGTGGAGCGTGGCCTAACGTGGCTGCATCAGCAGCGCTCCTCGATGCTCATGAGCGGTGGAGACATAAACGTTGTGCAGTCTCTCTGCGACCTCTTCACCGCCCTCATGCAGGTGAACAAGGTGAAGCTGATGGCCGACCCGCCGGGCTTAGCTGACGCGACGACGGCAGCAGCAGCAGCGCCGCCGCCCGCCGACGACCCGATGTTCCGCGAGCGCAACGAGATCTGCAACGCGCTCTTTGCCTTCTCGTACGTCTGGTCGCTTGGCGGCAACGTGGACCAGGCTGGGATGGAGAGCTTTGACACCCTCGCCCGCGCAGAGCTGGAGGCGGTGGTGCGCTTCCCCAATTACGGCAGCGTGTACGACTACACCGTCGACTTCGCGACGCGGCTGCTGGTGCCGTGGGAGTCGCTGGTGCCGGAGTTCTCCTACAACCCGGCCACGCCGTTCTTCAACATCCTCGTCCCCACCGTGGACACGGTGCGGTACAGCACGATCGCCCAGACCCTCCTCGAGGCCAAGAAGCCGATTCTCTTCAACGGGCAGACTGGCGTGGGCAAGACCTTCATCATGGCCGACTGCCTGCACCGCAACAAGGAGTCGCTGCAGTTGTCGCTGGTGACCTTCCAGTTCAGCGCGCAGACCTCGTCGGAGCGGACGCAGGAGCTGATCGAGGCGAAGCTGAAGCCGAAGCGCAAGAACCTGCTCGGTGCCGCCCCTGGCAAGTCCGTCGTGCTTTTCATCGACGACCTGAACATGCCGGCAGTCGAGGTCTTCGGTGCCTCGCCGCCAATTGAGCTGATCCGCCAGTTGATGGGCCAGGGCGGCTTCTACGACCGCAAGGTGGCGGGGATGTGGAAGGCGGTGCAGGACGTCACGGTGGTGTCCGCCTGCGGCCCACCAGAGGGTGGCCGCAACCCCATCACCCCGCGCCTCACCCGCCTCTTCCACCTCCTGCAGGTCGCCACGCTGACGGACGACTCGATGAAGCGCATTTTCGGCTCCATCCTCGGCGGCTTCCTCGAGGCGAAGAACTTTGCGCATGAGGTGCGGGAGCTGGCGCCGGCGGTGGTGATGGGCAGCGTGGACGTCTTCAACAAAATCCGCGACGGGCTGCGGCCGCGGCCCACCACGCCGCACTACACCTTCAACCTGCGCGACCTTTCGAAGGTTTTTCAGGGCGTCACGCAGGTTATTCCGCGTGTCTGCAAGGACGCGCCGACCTTTGTGCGGCTGTGGGTGCACGAGGTGATGCGCTGCTTCTACGACCGCCTGGCGAACCCGGCGGACCGGCAGTACTTCGTGGACGAGGTGCTGGCGGAGGCCGTGCTGCACGTGCTGCCCAGTGCCGGCAACCCGGCAGCGGCGGAGTCGCCGGTGCTGTGGGCGGACTTCACCCGCTTCGGCGCGGCGGAGAAGGTCTACGAGGAGGTGCCGGATGTTCAGCGGGTGGCTCAGGTGTTGGAGGAGTACCAGGAGGACTACAACGCCACCGCGGCGATGGCCAAGACGGACGACGGCGCCGCCGTGCAGACGTCGCAGCTCGGCCTCGTCTTCTTCAAGGACCACTGCGAGCACATTGCCCGCATCATTCGCATCCTGCGCCAGCCACGCGGCAACGTCCTGCTCGTCGGCGTCGGCGGCTCCGGCAAGCGCTCGCTGACCCGCCTCGCTGCCTACATCACGGGCTGCCGCATCTTCGAGACCGCGGTGGGCAAGGGCTACAACATGAACGACTTCCACGAGTTCCTGCTGGAGGTCTACACCTACGCCGGAGTGAAGAATGAGTCGTGCGTGCTGCTGCTGTCGGACAACCAAATCGTCGACGAGGCGATGCTGGAGGACGTGAACAACATCCTCAACTCTGGCGAGGTGCCGTCGCTCTTCAATGCCGAGGAGCGCGAGAAGCGCATCAGCGCGTGCGCCGACGCCGCCCAGCAGCAGGGCATCACCAGCCGTGAGGAGGTGTACAACTTCTTCATCGGCCGCGTGCGGGACAACATGCACGTGGCGCTCTGCATGAGCCCGGTTGGCGACCAGTTCCGCACGCGCTGCCGCCAGTTCCCCTCCCTCACAAACTGCTGCTCCGTGGACTGGTTTGACGAGTGGCCGCGGGAGGCCCTGGAAGGGGTGGCGGCGCGCATGTTGCAGGACCTTGCCGGCGTGGTGCCGGCCGACTTCCACGCGATGCTGCCGCAGCTCTGCGTGGACGTGCACGCCTCGACGACGCACATGGCGCAGCAGTACTACGACGAGCTGCGCCGCCGCTACTACATCACCCCTACCTCGTACCTCGAGTTCATCGAGTCGTACAAGGCGCTGCTGCTGACGCAGCGCAGCCGGGTGGAGGCGCAGCTGGCGCAGGTGGAGAACGGCACGGAGAAGATGCGCGAGACGGAGGAGACGATTACGAAGATGAAGGTCGAGATTGAGGTGAAGCGGCCGCAGTTGGAGAAGGCGTCGGCGGAGACGCAGGAGGTGGTGGCCGACCTCAAGGTGCGCCAGACGAAGGCGGCGGAGGTGCAGGTGCAGGTGCGTGCCCAGCAGGAGAGCGCCACGATTCAGCAGCGCGACGCGTCGCAGATCGCCGCGGAGGCCAACGCGCGCCTGGCCGAGGCGAAGCCGATTATTGACAAGGCGAAGGCCGCGCTGGACACCATTCAAGCGAGCGACCTGAACGAGCTGCGGTCGTTTGCCAACCCGCCCTCCGCGGTGCTGAAGACGACGCAGGCGTGCATGACGATGTTCGAGGCGAAGGACTTCAACGGCGCGTGGTCCGGCAACACGGACTGGAAAGGCGCGCGCGAGTTCCTCTCGTACCGCCCGCTGCTCGACATGATTCGCGGCTACCCGACCGACAACGTAAAGCCAACAATTCTGCAGAAGGTGCAGAAGTTCATCAGCGACCCCGAGTTCACGGTGGAGGTGTGCTCCTCCAAGGGCAGCCAGACCTGCGGCTCGCTCTGCGCGTGGGTGCACGCGGTGAACGAGTACTCGAAGGTGGTGAAGGAGGTGGGTCCGATGCGGCAGGCGGCGGCGGAGGCAGAGCAGCACCTGGCCGAGACAAACGCGAAGCTGCAGGCGGCGCAGCAGCAGTTAAAGGAAGTCGAGAAGGAGCTGTCCGACCTCGAGCAGCGCTACCAGGTCAGCGTCACGAAGAAGAACGACCTCGAAAAAGGGCTGCAGCTGTGCATCAGCCGGCTGCGCAACGCCGAGACGCTCTCCGGGTCGCTGAAGAGTGAGGGGGCGCGGTGGACGGAGAACGTGAAGTTGCTGAGCGCGCAGCTCGGAGCGCTGCCCCTGCAGGTCTTCATGGCCAGCGCCTGCGTCGTCTACTTTGGCGCCTTCACCCCTGCCTTCCGCCAGCGTCTCATCACGCAGTGGAAGACACAGCTGTCCGCTCGCGGGCTGGAGGTGGGCGGCTTTGCCCTCACCACCGTCCTTGGCGACCCTGTGGACACGCTGAACTGGCAGGTGAACGGGCTGCCGAGCGACGAGACGTCGACGGAGAACGCGATTGTGGCGCTGCTCTCGTGTGCGCCGCGGCGCTGGCCGCTCTTCATCGACCCGCAGGAGCAGGCCATGAAGTGGCTGCTTCGACAGTTCCAGCAAACGCAGCCGGCGAGCGGGTCGGGGGCGGCGGCGTCGAAGAACCGCAACCTGCTCAAGGTGATCAAGCTGACCGACGCGACGTGGATGCGGACGCTCGAGTCGCAGATTCGCCTCGGCGGCGTCGTCGTCATCGACGACGTGGGCGAGTCCCTTGACCCGGCGCTGGAGCCGCTCATCGCGCGGCGCATCTTCACCGCCGACGGCGGCGGCCTGCAGATCCAGCTGACGCCGCAGTCCGGCCCCATCGACTACCACCCGAACTTCCGCCTCTTTCTGTGCAGCAAGCTGCCAAACCCGGTCTACCTGCCCGACATCAGCACCCGCGTCACGCTGCTGAACTTCACCGTAACGATGGAGGGGCTGTCGGAGCAGATGCTGGGTGAGGTGGTGTCGATTGAGCAGCGCTCGATGGAGGAGGAGAAGAACTCGATGATTCAGCGCATCGCGCAGGGCCAGCGGCGGCTCAAGGCGATCGAGGAGAACATCCTGGAGCGGCTGCAGAGCACCAAAGGCAACATCCTCGACGACGAGGACCTTATTCGCGAGTTGCAGTCCGCGCAGTCGAACGCGGCCGTCATCAGCCGCAGCCAAGAGGAGGCGAGCGAGAAGATGGCGATCATCTCTATCGCGCGTGAGAAGTACCGCAGCGTCGCCGTGCGAGCGGCGCTGCTCTTCTTTGTGCTAGCCGACGTGAGCCGCATGGACCCGATGTACCAGTACTCGCTGCAATACTTCGTGAAGCTGGTGCAGCACGAGATCGAGGGTACCGTGAAGCCCGCAGGTTACACGGAGGCGAACGCGGAAATGCTGGCCGAGCACCTCCGCGCCGCCATCGATGCCCTGACGAGCGCCACCTATACACAGATCTGCCGCGGGCTTTTCAACAGGGACAAGACGATCCTGTCGCTGCTCATCGCCACCGCCATCGCGCGACACGACAAAGTCATCGCCGAGGAGGAGTGGCAGTACTTTGTGCGCGCCTCCGCCTTCGTGGCGTCGGAGCTGCCGGAGAAGCCGGCGCAGCTGGGGTGGATGACCCGGGTGCAGTGGGAGCTGGCGGAGGCGCTCAGCCGCACCGTGCCGGCCTTCCACGAGCTCCTGTCAAGCCTGCAGGGGCGGTCCGGCGAGTGGAGGAGTTTTGCGCAGTCGGACGTGCCGCACACGGCGCCGCTGCCCGACACGTGGCAGGCAAACCTGAACCTCTTCCAGCGCGTCCTGCTCATCCGCTGCTTCCGCGAGGAGAAGCTCTTCTTCGCGCTCTACGACTACGTGCAGCAGACTATGGGACCGGAGTTCATCGAAACTCCGCCGATGGACCTCGCCCGCACGCTGAAGGACAGCACCCCGCACACGCCCATCGTCTTCATTCTGTCCCAAGGCGCCGACCCGATGGAAGCGCTGCAGTCGCTGGCACGCGCGGAGGGGAAGGATTTGCAGTACGTCAGTCTGGGTCAGGGGCAGAGCGAGAATGCGAAGCGCCTCATCACGACCTGCCGCAGCTCCGGCGCCTGGGCTCTGCTGCAGAACTGCCACCTCTCGCAAACTTTTATGCCGGAGCTGTCGACGATTGTGGCAAGCCTGCAGCCCGGGGCGACCAACGCGGTGGAGGTGCACAAGAGCTTCCGCCTGTGGCTCACCTCCATGCCGACGGACTTCTTCCCCGTCTTTGTGCTGCAGTCGAGTATCAAGCTGACGAACGAGCCGCCGACGGGGCTGCGAGCGAACATGCTGCGCTGCTTCAATGAGCTGACGCCGCAGGAGTACGACGCCTTCAGCGACGCCGACACCATCGGCGGCGAGAAGAAGGGTCGCGCCTTTAAGAAGCTGCTGTACGGGCTCTGCTTCTTCCACTCGGTGGTGCTGGAGCGGCGCAAGTTCGGCCCGCTGGGCTGGAACGTGAAGTACGAGTGGAACGACACGGACTTCCACGTCTCCAAGCAGTGGCTGCGGCTCTTCTTCGAGGAGCAGGAGACGATCCCGTGGGAGTCGCTGGAGTACATCATTGGCCAGATCAACTACGGCGGCCGCGTCACCGACCCGCAGGACCGCGGCACTCTCCTCACCATCCTGTGCAACTACTTGAACCCGCGCATCCTCGACGAGGGTCACCGGTTCTGCGAGGAGGGCGTCTACGTGGTCCCGCCGTGCGGCACGCTCGCTGAGGCGCAGCAGCACATCCAGGCCATGTCCCTCGTTGACGAGCCCGCCGTCTTCGGCATGCACGAGAACGCCAACCTGCGCTACCAGCTGCAGACGAGCGAGTACCTGCTGAGCAAGATTGTCTCGATTCAGCCGCGTCTTGTCGGTGCCGCCGGCGGGTCCGGTGCGACGCCGGAGGAGGAGGTGCGCCGCAAGTGTCAGGAGTTCGAGGCGACGCTGCCTTCGCCCTTTACAAAAGAGGAGGCCGGTCCCCACACCTTCACCACGCTGCCCAACGGACTGCCAAACTCGATGTCGACGGTGCTGTCGCATGAGCTGGTGAAGTACAACAAGCTGCTGTCGAAGATCCGTCAGACGCTGTCGGACATGCAGAAGGCGCTGCAGGGTCTCACGGTGCTGTCGGCGGATTTGGATGCGATGTACAGCTCCTTTCTCGCCGATCAGGTGCCGCAGCTGTGGACGGCGGTGTCGTACGCGTCTCTGAAGCCGCTCGGGGCGTGGTACCGCGACCTCCTCGCCCGCGTGCACTTCATCCGGACGTGGGTGCAGAAAGGCGAGCCGGCGGCGTTCTGGATCGGCGGCTTCTTCAACCCGAGTGCGTTCATGACGGGCGTCTACCAGGCCTTTGCGCGTGCGGAGGGCGTCTCGGTGGACAAGCTGGGCTTCCGCTACGCCGTGCTGGACACGCCGGCGGAGGCGATCACGGCTGCGCCGGAGCGCGGGTGCTACGTCTACGGCATCCAAACCGACGCGTGGCGGTGGGACTCTGAGCGGCGAGTGATGGCCGATTCCTTGCCCGGAGAGCCCTACGCAGAGCTGCCGCCTGTGCATTTCTTGCCGGAGCCGAACCACGTGAAGCCGGACAATTTCCACGCGGTTCCGCTGTACCGCACGACCATCCGCGCTGGCGTTATCTCGTCCCTCGGCGCCAGTTCGAACTACGTCCTGTCCATTGAAGTGCCATCCGCGGATGGCTCGGACTACTGGCTGCTGAAGGGTGCTGCGTGTGTGTGCGCACTGAACCAGTAGGTAGTCAGAAACTTCTCTCGGGTTTCATTTTATTTTTAGCTTGTCAGATGAGCCGCCGCCTTCTTTATTTAAAATTTTTGTTTGTTTGTTTTGCTGCTTTTTAACTTTCTTATTTTCCTAAGTTGATTTGTGATCTTGATTTTTTCTTCCATGTGACTGTGCTGTGCTGTGTTTCTGGTGTGAGTTTGCCTTTGATCAATATAGACTTTTTGTTAGCTTCCCTTTTTCGGTTTTTATTATTGTGACGTTATGTACACTACGATCAGAAGCGCATTTTGTGGCGCTCCCTTTTTTTTGTACCATTTTGACATGCTTTTCCTCCGAAATTTCTTTCTCTTTTCTTCTTTTTTTTTCGATGTAATAATGTACCTACCACGTCTCCCAGCCATCTTGAATTGGCGAAAACGAAAAACAGAGTAGAACAAGTAACTTGATGGTGTTTTTTCATTGCACACAACAACAGAAATAACAACGAATATTGTCTGAGACAGATCAGCAGAAATAAGTCAACCTTGACACAAGTTGCGTGCTGTACTTTCAGGCAACAGTCACAACGTATGCACTTGGATGTGCAGCCTTGAACTGTGACCGAAGGCAGCACAACCAAAAAAAAAATAAGGTGAGTACGCTCCCACTCAATACTACGGTACAATGACAATTTAATGAGACATTTTCCCATTCTTTTCAATCAACTTTTGCTTATGCTCTGCCTTCTTTACACATTCCTTTTAGACCGCTAGATTGTTGTACACATCCATACAAAACATTTGCTGCGCAACACATTGTAAAAGTGTTTCAGCTCACACTCGACAACGCGAGAAGAAAAAACGTCATTTTGTTTAAAAGGGCGCAAAACCTCAACAATAGTTCTATTGTGCTGAGATGACTGAAGCCATTGACCAGATTCTGCTGAGCTGGCTAGAGGAGACGCCTGGTGTGCCTCGGCGGGAGCGGCAGGCGCTGCTGCTGAAAGAACTCATGGCCGTGCACACCCTGCGCAGCCTGGCTGCCTGCGATGCGATGGAGGCCGCAAATTCCAGTGACCGCATTCACGCTGGCGCTGCACCGTCAGCTGGTAGGGCAAGCAAGGGCAGCGACGCAGAGGAGGAAATCTACGCACTGGCAGAGCGCGAGACGAAGCTGTGCACGGCACTTCAAAATACGCTACTTGAGGTCGTCGACGTCGCAGAGGCGCGGCGGCTGGCGGAGTCCCTCACGGTCTCCACTGACCTTGATGTTCTCTACGGCACCCTTGATCCGCACTGCGTGATGACGCTGCGCGTAGTGGGAGACGGCGCGCGTCAGCCGCCCACGCAGCTGCGCGGCGTGGATGACATCATCAACGAACTCTCGGAATTTCAGGAGTCGGTGCTGCTGCTGCGGGTGGACTCCGCGACGTCGCCGCAGCGCTCGCACAACGGCATCCACGGAAGCAGTCGCGATGACAGCAAGACGCAGAATATCTCCGTGCTGTCGCCGCCGACAATTGCCGTGCGCAGCGTCTCGCCGGTGCAGAGCTGGACGGCGCAGTGCGAGGTGGAGCTCGAGATGGGGACGCAGGTGACTTACTACGCAAATGCAGATTGCACAAAGCCACTTTTTGACTTGCGCAGCTCGTTTTTATTCTCAGCCGATGGCGCAAAAGTGGAGCGCATCACACGGGAGCTCTTGCCGCGGGGCGGGCATCACCTAGATGACCTGCTGCGCGTGCTTCATTTTGGTCGCTTCTTACGGTCGTAGATTATGGCACATGAGCTTTTTGAAATTTTCTCTAGAGTTTTGAATCTTACATTTATTAGAATTAATTGCCGCTTTTTGTCCTTTTTTTCTTAATATGAGGACGATGAGTCTCACTGTACTTTACCCGCTCTTCGGCGTCACTAGACTTCAATTAAAAAAAAGTCAAATTTTAATTTTTGCAGCGCATAGACCAAACGCACATTTGAATAGGAACTCTGTTAAACTTCTTAAAAAACGCGGTCCTCCCTGTTTATGAGAAAAAGAAAAAGGTACCGTAAGTCATTACAGAGCGTCTTTTTTTTTCTATTACGCTTAAATTTGCCATGCTAAGCTATACCTTTTTCACCCGTGATGATGGTTTAGACGTGCGTGTATTTCTTTGCTTTTTTCCCTTTCCTTCTTTGTCGTGCAAAAAATAAAAACATTCACACTCTTACTCGGCCTGCACCCGCTTGCATCTAAATCCACTCTTGACACACTTCTGAATTGCTCGCCTTTGATATTCAACGGCAAGAAACCACATTGACCCTTTCATTGCCTTTTCATTTTTGTTTGATCT
>MDUD01000376.1:0-20408 GCA_002216565.1 Crithidia mellificae | reverse complement strand
TCGTGGTCTTCGTGGTCCTCGTGGTCTTCTAGCTCGTCTTCCTCGTCCACTGTCACTTCAGTATCCCCCGTCACTGCAAAGCGACGAGGACGCCCGAGCGCGCGCAGAGGCGGAAAGGGCCGCAAGGAGTCAAAGAAAAAACCGAAACGGGGGACGAAGAACACCGCAGCAAAGAAATCACGAAGCGCAGTTAGTTCCGTGGTGTTGGCAGAGCAAGCACCTGCGACTTCGGAGGGCTGCGACACAAAGCTCACCAGCCCAGCTGAGGCACAGCACGTGCAAGAGAATTGCCCCACACAGAGCTTGGAAGAGCGAACGTGTCCTTCATCTCACTCCGTGACAGACGCCAGAGACGAGCAGTCAACAGCTTCTGCTTTGCCTCTGACACGTCTCCCTTCGCCACGCGACACTGCCGTAGAGACTGGCTGCACACCTCACTTCTCCTCCAGCACAGATGAAGAGAAGAGCGACCCTTATCAGAGTGACCGGGACAGCTTGAAGAGAGAGAAGAGTGACGCTGAAATAACGCGCACACTGCTACGCTTTGCGCCGGTGGGGAGAGAGAGTTGTGGACAAGACGCCACCACTGCTGCTACCACTGTCACTTCATCAGTTTTGACTGTGGGTGATTGCGTCGCGTTTGTTCGGGTGCACCGTCCTTCAACGTCGCCAGCCGATGTGTCAATGGCACGGCGAAGTGCAACGCAGCTGTGCGAGGTGCTCGCGGTGGCACGTGTTGCCCGTCTGGACGCCACCTCCGCAGATCTGCAGTGGCTGCTAACGCTGAGTGAGACGCATCTGGCGTCGGACGAGGCTGCGCTGGTGCGACGAGGTGCGTGGGTGCGTCTGACACGAGACACAAGCCTACCAACAAAGTCGCACGACAACATGACGGCTGCGGGAACACGTGCCGCAAACGCACCTGTGCTGTTGGGAGAGATGTTTGTGGGGGATACGGTGGACACGGTGCCGCTGTCCGTTCTCCAAGGCCTTGCTCCGTCGGTTGACGCCGTCCGTGCAAGGACCCGCACCGCACCCACGCAGCAGCTGCCTCCGGAGTACTTTCTAAAAAGCGGCACTGCAATCAAAGATGAGCCAGCACAACTGCCTCTTGAAGCCGATGCACTGAAAGTGGTTGGGGGGACCAGCGACGATGAGCCAGCGGACGCGGTGCAGGTGTGGCCAGTTGTGTGCTGCACGAGGCTGCGCACTTACGAAAGTACTAGTTCAGTGGTTGCACCGCCGCTCTACTCTGCGGCCCTATTTGCACACGATAACAGTGTGAAAGAGTCACTGAGCTGTCCGTGCCCTGTCCTTTGTGTTCTGTGCCGCTACCAGTACGTGATTGCGGCCCGCGTTCTCACCGCCGTGCCGGAGAGTTTCTTCACAAAGAGAGAATGCGCAAATTCAGATTGGCACAACACGACACTTTCTCGACGCAGCCGCGCTTCAAGCGAAGATCAAGACGAAGCAGCGCTCGTCGCCACTCAAGCGTTACCCAAGCATGGTGGCTCCTTAGAGTACATCGGACAAGAACGGCTGCTGACGCGCTCACCGCGTCACTCCTCCGTGCACCGAGCCTCATCCCGCGTGCTTTTTACGCAGCCGGAGGTTTTTGACAATTGCAGAGGCGGAGATGAAATGTCTGGTGAAGACGACGTCGCTGATTGCCAATCCTCCTTATCCAACACGCGACCTTTTCTAATTGACGCGGTAGGCAATGTTACCACGCACGCACCTACGCCGTGCGGAAAGGTGGAAGTTGATGAGAAGAGTGCACCACAGCAAGGGCTGCCGATCAGCGAGTTTACGTCAGCGGAGAGTGACACCGAAGATGCTGTTCTCTTCCCCAGCAGCTCCTCTGACGACAGCATCCAACACGCAGGTGGTGAGGCGCTGCTGTCGGACACGAAGGTGATGACTAGGCCGTCGCCGTTTGAGCTGCCGGAGTCGTTCGCAAGTTTTACGTATTCGCTCCACGCAAAACAGAACAGCGGGTGCGAGACATTTCGTCCAGATTTACTCGGGGAGGACAGCCCTGCAAAAGATGTCACGTCAGCGTCGGAGCGGCCCCTCTACCACATCACGACGCGGTGTATGCCCGTTGACACTTTTATCGTGGGAGACGTGCACGTGCACCGCGGCGTGCTGTCAGCCACGCGTCAGGCAGCGGAGCAGCTGGAGAGTCAGGAGCAACTACGGTGGCGCCGTCACTCAGCGACCCTTGGCGAAACAGACGAAAGCGGAGTGCGACGGCGATGGTCGAGCGAAGTGCTGGGTCATGCGTCATCGTCACCTCACAAAGACGGACAGTTAGTGGACGAAGAGAAGGATAGTGCAGCACAGGGGAGGAGGCGGTCCACTCATGAAAGTGGAGATGCACCGCAGCGTGAGCATGGCGACATTTCTGCATCATCATCGATAGAGGAAGGCCTTCCTTCAGCTCGTTCGGACAAGGAGCTTCTCCTGTCCCCGCGTGCAGCTGACGACGCGGTAGTCGTTGACGCCCTTTCTCAACTCTCCTTGCCTGCGCATTACTCCGTGCGGGATAGCACGGAGCTGCGAGCACACACCCTTTCCTCCCTCTCTTCCGCGGTGACGGCTTCGCCAGACGAGGTGGAAGTCGCCGTACCATCCATGGAAGCTGCAGCGACAGCGTCGCAGGCATCCTCGGTAGAAGCGATGGGGCTGGTGACTGCCTCGCAGCGCGGCTTCCTGGAGCTTTTCCGAGATGCCGTGCGCCGAGCGACAAACAGCGGCAGTGCTCACGATGTCCAGAATCGTGAAGGTTTTGTCCTTCAACAAGGGGGCACGCTAGCCCGTTTAACAGACGGCATTCCCCGCTGCTTTCGTGTGTCAGCGCGCAATGCACTCTCTACCGGAGAATCCGAGGCGGCGATGGGGGTGACGGGTGAAGGCGGCGAGGCAGCACGGCGCTGCGGTGCACAGAAGGCTGCTGCGGTACGCATGCAGGTGTCGGCAGTGACGTGGCCGTACGTTGAACCCCCTACTCTAACACAGGCGCCCGCTGAGCATGACGGTTTCACCACGGAGCCGCCTCGCTTTGAGCGCATCAACGCATCAACTAGTGGGATAGACAACGTAAGCGGGGAGCAGGCTGGTCTGGCTGGAGGAAAAAGAGAGACCAAAGCACGAGAAGCCGTGTCAACACCCAAGAGTGCTCTACCCACTGCGCGTAATGCCTCACGAGACCGCCGATCTGCCAGTCACGTCCCTGGCCTCTCCCTCTCCGTCACGCAGCAGCCGCAGCACTACCTGCAGTGTGTCCTGCGTGTGCAGTACATCGAGGTGCTGCTCAACCGGCGACCTGGTGAGGCCCTTGTGTCGACGAGTGAGGTGCTGGCGGTGGGTCTTGGCCAGGCCACGACCAGCGCAAACAGCGGCATCGGCATTCGCATCTTCTGCGTTGCACCCCCCTCCTTACCTTCTTCAAGTCACGACAAGCAGCAACCGTCAAGCGCAAGTAAAGCAGAAGACAGTGCTGTAGCGAGAGACGAAGAGGCGGGCGACGCCGCGTCCTCTACAGGTGTTGGTGTTCAGGGCACTGCTACTGCAGCTCCCCTGTCGCTTCCTGGGCTGCACCTTCACGGGTTGTGTAGTCCGGTGCAGGTGGTGACGGTGGCAGACGAGGCAGCCCTGCTCGCGCGTGTGCGAGACGAAATTTTGGCCTACGACCCAGACATGCTGCTCTCCTGGGAGGGCTACAAGTACGGCCTCGGCTACCTCGCGCTGCGCTACCGGGCGGTGCTGCAGCGCAGCCTCAGCGCGGATCTCTCCCGCACCCTTCTCCACCACAGCTATCAACCGAAATCAAAGGCCCCCTACCCGTCATCACGCACGGACGCTGCGATAAAAATCACTGCTGCCACCCCTGCCACAACGGCCACGGCGACACCACCGGCAGATGTCGGGAGTGTTGGTGTGCAGGAGGGCGGTCAACAGCAGCAGCACGACCTCCACGACGCACAGGGCAGTACCGGCAAAGGAGAATACATCAGCGAGAGTGTGTCAGCTGTGCCGGCACGTGTGGGTGATAGCACCGTAGATCAAGTGGGACGTCAGATCACCTCGCAAGAGGAGCCCATCAACGCACACAACATTCCCTCCTCCGCTTCGTCAGCCTCCTCTGGAGTGTTGGATGACTTCGAGCCGATTCCGTACGGCGACGACATTGAAGACGATGACGAAGACTTCAACGCAGAGGGCGTGGAGAGCGACGGACAGGGCAGCGAGCGTGGCGCCGCGGCACGGGCGAACGGATGGCGTGGGAGAGGCTGTGGTGGCTGGAGGCCGCCGCAGCCACAGCAGCAGCTCCAACAACATCAGCAGACACCGTCACGCTCTGGAAAGGGACAGTCGGTGTGGTGGCAGAGGTTCGCCCCCTCCGCTACTACAGCAACAACGAAAACGTCAAAATTTGGCGCAGGCGCAACCGGTGAATCTGCGGACGCCGTGGCGGCGTACTCGAAGCGCTTCGGCGCCAACGTGCAGGTGACCGGCCGCATCTGCACGAGCCTCGGCAAGGATCTGCGCAAGGACGTGAAGATGCCGAGCTACGCGCTGCCCATGGTGCACGCCGAGCTCTTTGGGCAGCCCCTCCCGTACTTCACGGACACCTACCTTGCGGACTTGTACCACGCGCGCGAGGACCCGGGGGAGCGAGAGGCGGCGCTGCGCTACCTGGCCGCTCGCGTGGCTGCCCCTCACCGCATCGCCTGCACCCTTCACTGGTTTACTAAGCTGCTAGAGTTTTCACGGATGTACGGCATCTTGACCGAGGAAGTGTTAACGCGGGGCAGCCAGTTCCGCGTGGAGGCGACGCTGCTGCGGCTCGCCCACCCACTCAAGTACGCCATGCTGTCCCCGAGCATGCTGCAGGTGCACCGCCAGCCGCGCATCGAGTGTATTCCACTGGTCATGCAGCCCAAGGCGGACTTCTACCGGCGAGAAGATCCTGTCGTCGTGCTTGACTTCCGCAGCCTTTACCCGAGCATCATCATCGCCTACAACCTCTGCTACACCACCTGCCTCGGTATGGTGCAGCCCACCGCGCAGGGGCGACTGGGTGTGTTGACCAACTTCACCCAGCGCGACAGCCTCTTGGCGGAGCTGCTGCCAGACGACGGGGTGCAGCACGACAGCGTCGTCTTCACCCCCAACGGCGCCATGTTCGTTGCGCCGAGCACGCGTGTGGGGCTCGTGCCGCAGATGGTCCAGGCGGTGCTGGACACGCGGTTTGAGGTGCAGGCCTCGCTGCGGCACATCGCGCTGCCCACGGCGGACGACACGATGCAGCAGCGCCTGCAGGAGCAGCAGCTGGCGCTGAAGATGCTGGCGAACGTGACCTACGGCTACACCGCCGCCTCCTTCACGGGGCGGATGCCGTGCGTGGATCTGGCCGAGGCCATCGTCTCGCTTGGCCGGCAAACGCTCGAGCGCGCCGTGGCGTTAATCCACAGCACCGCGGTGTGGCGTGCAGAGGTGGTTTACGGGGACACGGACAGCCTCTTTGTTCGCCTGCACGGCCGCAGCCTCGCCGAGGCCTTCGAGATTGGCCAGCAGATGGCGGACGCCGTCACCCAGTCCAACCCGTCGCCCATCCGGCTGCAGTTTGAGAAGGTGCTGTCGCCCTGTCTGCTGCTCGTGAAGAAGCGCTACGCGGGGTACATGTGGACCTCGCCCTCGCAGACCACGCCAACGTTTCTGGCGAAAGGCATTGAGGTGGTGCGGCGTGATCAGTGCCCGGTGACTGTGCAACTCGTAAAGCAGATGCTGAAGCTGCTTTTTGATGGCAACACAGCTGCCACGTTGAAGCACGTCTACTACTCGACAGTGGAGAAGATGCAGGCGGGGGCGGTGAATCCGCTGTTGTGCATCTTTCGTCGGGCCGTCAAGCTCGGCCGTTACGGGCACAACGGCGACGGCCACCTTCCCCTCGCCGCGCGTCTGGCGCTGAAGCAGATGGAGAAGGATGTCACGGAGACTCCGTACTGGGGCGAGCTGCTGCCGTACGTTGTCGTGCGCTCCACCCATTCCATCGACAATTTGACCGATCAAGTTTTGCACCCGGCACACCTGCTGTACCTGGAGGACAAGCACACGCTGGACGCGTCCTACTACGTCACCCGAAACATTAACTCCTCGCTGGATCGCATGTTCTACCTGGTGGGGATCAGCTTTGCGCAGTGGTTCCAGGCGATGCCGCGGCGCCGCACCGCACACGCCGCGCTGCTGAATTTGCCGACGTTCATGAAGGCGCAGGAGCAGTTGGGCAAGACAGGCAAAAACGGCAGTCGGCCTCCGTCTGCAGTCCCACCCGCACCACCTCCAACCGCATTCGCGCCCTTTTCAGGCGCACCCAAAAAATTCAACTCAATGCACACGCGTGGCCATGACAGACAAAACACTCTTGATGCCGGGTTGGAGGCGAGTAATGACGATGCTGCGGCACGCGTAGATCGCGTTGCCCGGCTGACAGCGCACATGCAGCAGCTGCTGCGGGAGTCGACGGACCCGCTGCTGGCGGCGCGTCGTGATGCGCGTTGGATGGCGGCCGCTACGGAGGTCATTAGCGACGACAACGACAGCAGCATAAGTGAGGAAGATGATGCGAGTTGTGATGGCAGTTTCCCCCAACAGCGGCAGCGAAGACGCAAGCGGAGAAGAGGCGAAGGCGTCGACGGCGGGGAGGGGCAGAGAGGAGGTGCTCCGTGGCCCTCTTCGACACCGGTGGACGTGGAGGACTTAACGCGGCCAACGGTGCACGAGTGCGTGGATGTGGAGCAGCTGATGGCGACGCAGCGCGCGCGGCTCTCGCAGGCGGGTGCTGGAGCCGCATGGACACAGCAACAGCAGCAACAACAGCATGAACAGAAGTCGGCAAAAGGTCAGCTGCAGCTTTTGCCGCGGCGGCCGGTCATCCGTCGACGCCGCGGGGGCAGGGCAGAAGTGGAACGCAACGGCATCACTCTCGACACCTTTTACCCGCGTACGCTGTGCGTGGTGTGCGAGAAGGAGGCGGTGAGCCTCGACGACGTGCGTCATCAACGGGAAGTGTTTCACCTGCTAAACCCCAGCGCTCTTCGTTCCAACACTACTAGGGCGGCTGGTGAGTCGCGAGAAACTGAGACGACATCGGAAGGGAGAAGTGGTACTGCGCAGCTGCCGCACACTGCAGCGTCTGCTGCGCCATCTGTTCTCCTCCTGCCACCAATCTGTACGCGGTGCTGGAGTGACCCGTTCACGCTGCACCTCCAGGTTCAGGAGCGGTGCCGCAGCTTCGGGCAGCAGCTAGATAGCCTCCAGCAAATCTGCGCGAGCTGCGTGGGGAGCGGCGGTGATTGGGGGCCACGTGCGCAGTCCATGTACAAGAGCGCCATCCAGGATATGGAGGACATGGACGCGTTTGCGGCGGCACGAACACACTTTACACGGGCCGAGGACGAAAATCGAGTCCCGAGCCCGCACCTCACGAGTAGCTCGAACCCGCACAGTTCTACTTCTACTGCTGCCTCTCCCGCTGGATTGGCCACATCGACCTACGCCGTGGGCAGTGTTCCACGGCACATGCTAACGGCGGTGCAGCTTTCTTCTCGCGGGGTGCCGCAGGGCTGCGTGTCCATCGACTGTGCTGTGGGCTTTGAGAAGAAGTGGGTGACAGAGCAGTGGCAGCAGTGGCAGGCGGTGCAACGCTTCCTGCGAAGCGTCTTATAAACATCTGCAAAATCCATCCTGAGCCGTGTAAATGTTGATGTTCAACTGTCTGTCTACGGTTCTGCTAGTGGAAGTGAAGTTGCATGAAGAAGGGAAGGCATGCGGTGCACTGAATTATTTCAATCTGCTATTATAAAAAAGAAACAAACAAAAAGAATGACTGTTAGACTAGTCGGGATTTCTTTAGGAAAACGGTTGAAAAAAAAAAGGGAGCTGCACCGATGAGCTTGAATAAGCTCCGATTTTTCCTTTCGTGCGTGAAATGCGCATTAAATGCAGCATCGGCGACCACAGCTTTTTAAGACAGTGCTCCCCCGGTCTGCGAATCCTTTCCTTAGAGAATTAGAAACCTTTGCTTTACCTCCCAATTTTATCTTCTGCTTTTAATTAGAATGCTTTTTTTTTAGGTTGTTTTCTTGCTGTTCTTTTTCTGTAGGATAAAAGCACACACGTTTTCACGCCTACGATGCTACGATCTGGTGCAAAGCGCAGCTGGCGCTTCCAGTGCCTTTGTTTACCACCGCCACCACGCACTGCAGTGAGCACTCCACCCTTTAAATCACTTTACATTTCTAGCAGCACCTCGGCACATCGTCTGACATGTACAAACGTAGCAGCAGTAACGTTACTGGGTCAAGGTGCAGCTACAACCTTGCAGACGCCCGCGCGCCTCTGTCACTCCACGCATCACTCTGCACCACCCCCTGTGGCGAGTACGGGAGTGGACGTGTCAGACAGCATTGACACCGCCCCCTCTTTTCTCGCTGCCCTTCTCGAGCCAAATGACACGATCCCGCTGGTGGACACCGTGCGCACCTACACGACCATGGACGTCGTGGAGCGCTGCGACGTCTACAATCCACTGGAGCCCAACCTTACGAGAAGAACGGGTGAGGAGGAGGAGGCGAGTGCGGTGGGTTTGCAGATGAACGCTGACGAACATTGCCACGAGACTTCTGCGCCAGGCCCACTGCAGCGGGCACACGCGGAAGGCAGGCTGTGGAGCTGCTTCGCGCCTGCGTCCGTCGAGCCTCCTGAGTGGTTTGTGCAGCTCTGCAAGGATCTTTACTACCGCACGGACAGCTCGCGGCCGAATCAAGAAAACGCGGACGCCTGCGATGCAGTGTCGCGGGAGAGCGATCCGCTGGCGCAGAAGGCAGCGGAGGCCGCCGCACGCACGCATGACTGGCGCCGCATCGCCTCTGAGAAGGTAAGCGCAGACAGTCGCGCACCCCACCGCGCGACGGATACAGTGGAGGTGGACCCGTACACCTGGCTGCCTTTTGACTTACTGGACGTCAAGGACTACAACGTGGGGCCCTACGTGTTTCCCCCTGCGTCGACCTACACGACGGAGCAGAAGGTGAAGCTGTGTCTCGGTCAGCGGCAGAAGGAGTACGTGCACTTCTGCAACACCTACAGCTTCCCCGAGCGGTGGCAGATACCCACCTCGATGGGGACGCAGCCAGCGCGCCTGCTGATTGACCCGACCTGCCCCACCCCTGTTGTCTTCCTTCAACTCTCACCGGACTTTCCGCCTGCGATGTGGCTGCCGATCCGGGCCACCGTTTCCGCCATCCGCGGGGTGCTGAGCGGCTTCGCCACGCAAGCTTTCTTTCACCGCGAGGAACAGCATGGTGTCTTTGAGGCGCGTTACGAGACGGCGAAGCGGGTGATGCAGCTGCAGCAGCTGCCAACGGACCAGGAGGGGGATGTCCTGCGCTTCATGGCGTACGAGGCACGCAACACGCCGTATTTGGACGCCCCGCTGCGAGAGTACCCGAATCAGCAAGAATTTTTCCTTGGCGAGTACGACGACCCCGAGAAACTGCTCGAGCATTTGGACTTGTGCCCGTTCCTCTTTGCCATGCCGCACCTGCGCACCGTGACAGACCTGCACGCCGAGCGCATGGTCCCCACTGTGGAAGGGGCTGGGGTAGTGCCCTCGCTCTACCGCTGTATCTACTCGAAGGCGCTGCTGCAGATCTCCGTGCACCTCTCCGCCGAGGTGAAGCTGCCACCGCAGGACCCGGAGGGCTTTCACTTTATGTGGAAGGACGCACAGGTGGTGCCGAAGATGAAAATTCCCGTCTTTGCACGCTTGACCTGGCCTGACAACAAGAACTTGAGTGGCGGGGGCTTGCTGGCACGACGCTTTAACAAGCTCTTCGCGACGGAGTTTGCCGCCGACACGCCTGCCGATGCCATCTTGAGCGTTTTCTACGTCATGCAGTGGGCAAAGCAGATGCAGAACTTCTTGGGCGTGAAGGGAATGCGCCAGCGTGTGGCGGAGCTCGAGGCAGCAGCTCACGTGCCAGAGCCAGCGAAGCTGTACCCGGGCACGCGTGAGATCCCGAACCCGGAGTACACGGCGCAGGAGCGGCTGGGCATGCACCTGCAGTACCTCAGTCACCTGGGCGACCCCCAGATCTGCGACACCATCGCGGCGCTGCTGCCGACTGCATCCGCGCCAGTGCGCATGGGCTGCGCAAAGGCCGCTCTCATCGCCGGTGATCGCGAACTGTTCCGTCAAATTGTCTCCAGTGAGCCACCAGGACGCATGCAGCACTACATGACGCGACTGGTGGTGAAGCGGAAGACGCGGGATCTGGTGGACCCGGAGCCGCGGCTGCTGGAGGATCAGTACGAGTTTGCGGCGCCGCTCTGGACGAAGCGGGGCACGCGCATCGACCGCAACACGCTGGAGGGTGCCGTGGATGCCGCGCGGCTGCTGCGTTGATTATCAAAGGAAAGGAGGGGAAGCTGCGAAACCAATTAACTGCTACACATCATTTAACCCTTTTCTGCGACTTGTGCTTTTAAAGTAAGCTCTTTTTTTCTTCCTGACTGTGTGTCGTCTTTTGTTGCTCGTTGTTGTTGTTGTGAACCAAGATGGGTTTGTAATTGCTTTTTTCTTGATCTCACAGAGTCTTATAAACACTATTCCCCCCCAAAAAAATAGACTACCAACAGAATAAAAGAGTATGAGAACTAGTTCGACTGAATGCGTCAGAACCGACGGGTGCTGCTATAGTATTAATGCCGCTTGTTATTTATTTAGCCAAGAGAGTCAACGACAATAAAAAGAGCGACACGGGCATGCTCTCAACTGTAATTACTTGCTTTTCGTGTTCTTTTGGAGAGAGCTCTTAGGTGTTGCACATAAATCGGTTTTGAACTGCCACTCACACTTCATTTGGCTCTCCCTCTGTTTTTTCTGCTATTCTGATATCTTTTGACGACACGTAAACACAAAACGTTTAAAACAAACACCTCTGAGTACACACGACATAAAGTTACATCCAAAACCTTACTTAAACGGTAAAATATATAAATATCAAAATTATATTATAGCATGTCATCTTCTTCCGCAGCGGAGACAGCCCACGCTGCGTCGCCGTCGATACAGGACAACAAGGATGAGGCGGACCTGAAGCGGCACCGCGTGGAGGCAGCAGCCGACGCAAGTACCAGTGCATCGCCGGCTGTGCAGGCACCATCAGACACCGCCTCGCACCTCCACACAAGTGCGAAAGAGGCTCGGTTTGAGGGTCGCAGCATGCCCTCCACCTTCCACTCTCTGCTGGGCACGTATGAGGTGCCGGCGGAGGCAAAAGATGTTGAAGATCTTGTGAGCGGCCACGAGGACTTCAGCGACCTCCCTGAAGATCGACGCAAGGCGCTCATGCAGTCCGTGCGCACCCTCATGACGAAGATTCAGGGCGCGAAGTCGGCCAACCAGCTGGAGCACCTCCGCGTCAAGGCGTCCCGACTGCCAGGCTTCAAGGACACAGCACGCAAGTCAGAGCTGACGGCGGCGTACCGCCAGCTGGTGCGAGAAGGCGCGATTCGCGAAAGTGCGGTGGTGGAAGAGCTGCTGATCCGCAAGAAGGGCAAGTCGCACAGCGGGGTGCTCGTCGTGACAGTCTTTATGGGACCAGGGGAGTTCAGCTGCCCGAAGGATTGCCACTACTGCCCAAATCAGCCGGGCATCGCGCGCAGTTACCTGTTGAAGGAGCCCGGGGTGCTGCGTGGCTTCCGCAATGGCTGGGACCCCATCAGCCAATTCTACGACCGCGCGAGTGCGCTGGAGAACAACGGACACGTGGTGGACAAGATCGAACTGATCATCCTCGGTGGCACCTTCTCCTTCTACCCGAAGCAGTACGTCGAGGAGTTCATGACGGCGTCGTTTTACGCGGCGAACACGTACTACGACGCAGCCCCACTACGGCCCATGCGCGGTCTTCAGGAGGAGATCACGCTGAATGAGGAGGCGCGGTGCCGCATCATCGGAGTCACCGTCGAGACACGGCCGGACTACATCAACGCACGCGAGCTGCGACGCTTTCGCACGCTTGGGGTGACGCGTGTGCAGTTGGGGATTCAGCACCTGGACGACGACATTCTAAACATCATCAACCGCGACTGCCCGACGGCGAAAACAATTGTGGCGATCCAGCGCCTGCTCGATGCAGGGTTCAAGGTGGACGCCCACTGGATGCCTGACCTGCCTGGCAGCAGTTTTCAGAAGGACATGGAGATGTTCGAGACGCTCTTCTCTCCTGAGAACGAGGCTTTCCAAGTGGATCAGTGGAAGGTGTACCCCACCGCCACCGTGCCCTTCACGAAGATCAGCGAGTGGTATGAGCAGGGTTTGTACAAGCCCTACGCGGAGTTGGAGAACGGTGCCTACATGGTGAAGCTTCTCGTGTACATCATGGAGCACTGCCCGTACCGCATTCGACTCAATCGCATTATTCGTGACATCCCCACGACGTACATCATGGGCGGTGAGAAGCGGTGCAACCTGCGGCAGGTCATCGAGGCAGAGATGCGAGCTCGCCACATTCGTTGCAGGGATATCCGCGAGCGGGAGTGTAAAGGCAACCCGATCGACCGCGCAAACACGCACCTCTTTACGGATGAATTCCGCGCCAGCGAGGGGACCGAGTTTTACCTCTCGGTCGAAAACGGCGACCGCACGCAGCTCTACGGCCACCTGCGGCTGCGCCTGCGCGACGACGCCACGAGCGAAGAACGCAGTATTCTACCCGTGCTGCGCGGGTGTGCGCTCATTCGCGAGCTGCACACGTACGGTAAGCTGATTGCGGTGAGTCAGCACAACACCGGGCACGAGACGCAGCACGTCGGGGTGGGCACGCAGCTTATGCGCGAGGCGGAGCGGATCGCCGCCGAGCACGGCTTTGCGCGCACCGCCGTCATTGCCGGTGTGGGGGTTCGCCGCTACTACGCGAAGCTGGGCTACCATCTGGAGGAGACGTACATGGTGAAGGACTTAAACAGCACCGATGCGGCGATTACGGAGGAGCAGGTGGTGCAGGACGACGACAACGAGAACTCAGCTTACCAAGGCTTTATAAGCTCTGTGAAGTCGTTTTTCGGATTTGGAGGATCGAGTCCACAGAAGTAGAGATGCCACCTACTTTCGCTTTCTATTTTTTTCTCGGTAAGTACGATGTTTTTTATGAATCACATATCTGACTAATTCTCTGTCATTCTGCTTTCTTGCCTGTCATTTCATTTCCTTGTTGGTTTCTCTTTGCATTTCACTCCGTCGGTTTTGTTTTTTATTAATAAAAGACATATGATATGCTTTTCTTATTGCACGGTAGGTGCATCACTTATCTGTTTGTTTTACAAGCCTTTAATTTCTGTTTTCCCTCGTATATAATAAAGAGGGAGTTCCGATTAATTCTCTAATTGTGGTTCACCGAAAAAAAAGGTGCGGTCCTCTTAAAGTGAAAGTAGAAACAGCAGGTACACCTTCCTTTTTAATCACACCTTTCAGAAACTGCAAAGCGTGATTAAGTATGTTTCAAAAAAATAGTTTGGAGAAGCAGCTTTGCGGCAGGATACCACTAAAAAAAAAGCTTTTATTTTCATTAAGCGTAATCAACTTTCTCGGTTCTTTATTCTGCAACTTTTGTTGACAGAATGAAAGAGATAGCAGTCGCATGCTCTCTGCTACTATTCCTTTTTTATTTGCTCAGAGTACACTCTTTAATTTGCGATACCTTCTTCTTGTTTCTCTTGAATACCTTTCTTTGCCGTCTATTTGCATGCTCCATAATGGCTGCTTATCTATTTCACTGCGACAGTTAAGCGTGCTTGTCACCTTTTAACCAATAAGAAAAAAAAAGCAAAAACATTTTGAACCGTGATTTCTGTCGACTTTCCTTGACACATACACACAAACCGTTTTGTAATCACGAAATAGTTCCGCGAAAAGCTTTGTCCACGCAGAGCAAAGCAATGCGACGCGGTACGCTGAGAAGCGCGCTGGCGGCAGGGAGCACCACGAGTGCCACCTCTGCGCTTCGCCCTCTCCTCACTTCATTCAATGGGCATCCTTCAACCTTGTTCGTCGGTGGAGGTGTTGCATGTGCTGCCTTCGTCGTCGCGCCTCTACACACCTCACGTCGTCACAAGTCTTTTGCGGAGACGGTGCACAACATGACTGTCATGCGCATGGGCGACGCGCACAAGAAGAAGACGTACACGTCAAAAGATGCCGGAGCGGGTCCGCAGGGTGGTGCGGGGCACGACCCTGTTTTCGCCGACTACCTTTTTAAAAAGATGACAGGCCCTCTGCGGCGGAAGACGAGCAATCAGCCAGAGGACTTCTTGAACGTCGACGAGGCGACGAAGTGGATGGATGCGAAGCATGCGGCAAAGGTGCTTGGCATCAAGGAGGAAGACCTGCCAAAGCTGACGAAGGAGGTGTTAGAGGAGAAGTGGCGCAAGACGTACAGGGAGCGCACCAACGCGCAGCAGGAGGAGGTGCTGATCGCCACCGAGGTGCTGCTGGAGTACTTGGACTCCTCCGTCTTCATGAAGAAGAGTCGTCAGTACTACCGCCAGTTCATTGACAACGCCCGGGCGGAGGTGGACCAGGAGCTGTCGACGGAGCGACGCAACCGCAACCAGTCGATGATGTGGCTCTTTGGTCTGGCCATCACGGGGGCCTGCTTCATTGTCCTCTTTGTTGCCTTCTCCCGCCGCTACGTGACACGCAAGGACGTCCACACGATCGGCATCAAGACCTCCGAGTACTTCCTCATGACCTTTCTGCAGCCCAAGAACCCGGAGCCGAAGCCCGACTACAACACACGCTACTTCAACACCCCCACCTCAATGGAGCTCGATCAGCAATCCGGTCGCTTTGAGAATCAGTTTATGAGCGAGGAGGAGGCGCGCCACGCCGCGGAGTCCACCGCCTTCGCCGATCGCGAGGCCGCGGAGATGCTGAAGCTTTTCAACGACGAGCGGGAGCGCGGCGCGCGCGAGCAGCAAAACGCACGTGCCCGCGACAGCCGTGTTGCGGTGTACCTGCCAGAGGAGGTCAATAAGGGGGAGAAGCGTGACGTCGCGCGGGCAGACCAGCCAACAGACTTTGAAAAGATGAACTTCCGCGACTTTAGCAACATGCTGGCGAGCAACTTTGGCGGTGGCTCGCGCTTTCAGCGGCTGACGGAGGAGACTTCGGCGCGGTCGGAGAAACTGTACTCCGCGCGTGAGCGAATGGGCGTCTCCTCTCCTAAGTCGGAGGACTCGTGAGGGGGGATGCAGCGAAAGAAAAGACGAAGTTCGGCAGCGCCAATGCTGGCCCACCTTCGTGTTGTCATCGCCACTTTTTTCTGACAAGCGGAAAAGAAAATCTACAAAGCTATTTTCATATTTATTCCCATCTAATCGTAACGAATAAAATGATTTAGCTATTGTCTTTGTAATGTTATAGTCCGTATGCCCCTTGTTTTGGCCCTGATCTGAGTTTTGTGTCTTTGCTTGTAAATGTTTGTGATGCATTGTAAGTTGTGCTTGTCTCATTCACAGTTATTCTTCGATTTTTTTCCTTTAAATATAAAAGTCAACATATTCAACAGCTGCTTTAGTGTAAGCTGTGCATTATTGCTTTTCTGAGCTGTGATTTACTTGTTTGCATCATGAAAGCCAATCTGCGCAGCGGGGTGCTCTGATTTGCAGAGGAGAAAAACACTCTAGTCCTGTCTTCTAAGTTAGCTTTACGTGCTCAATGCATAAAAACCCAGTTTATTGCAAAACTAGTCGCTGCGCAATTTTGGCGCTATTCAACCTCAAAGATAATTACTTAATGTTTTCTTTTCTGTTTTAGGAATAGTTTCTTCTCTGACTCCAATTGTTTCTCCGCTTCTTTTTTCATCTTAAACCCCTTCAAACTCAACATCCTCACTAATCGCATTTTTTAAAAATATTGTTTGCCTGCGTTCAAAGTGCACTTCTGACCGTTGTGCACATTCCTCTCCTTATCTGCTTCAGTCAATTTAAATCAATCCTCCCCCCCCACACACACGCATACCGCTTTTCAAGGAAGCTACGCTGAGTGCAGCATTCAAAAGATTTCATTCAATTGCAATAATTTTCCGCATCTCTACCACAGAACTGTTCAATCTTGCGTACGTGTCTGTGTATTGCAGAAGCCAACCACTAAGTTTATATACACCCTTCACGCACTTTTCATAACAGCTATATACATTTGTTTTGAACATCAAAGTCGCTACGCAGGATTTTTTTTTTCCTTAATTTGGACTTGACTTTCGCTGCAAGGAACAAACTCTGTTAACATTCTTCTCACTTTTTCCTTTTCTTTTTCTTTTCTTCTCTTAGCCCACGGATTTAGTTAAAAAAATAGAAAGAGCACCTGCTTCTTTTTTTATTAAGTAAAATACTAAATAGGTACAGCCTTAAAATCTTTTTTTCTTTTTTGTCCACTTTCAGTATTCACACCCACACTCATTACCTGCTAGCAAAACAAAAGCTTCTCAGCACACCCACACCGCTGTGAGAACACAAATTCTTTTTTTTCTTGGTAGAAGGAGATAAGTCGATTTTTGCTCAGTGCCTGCAAATTCAATTTTCATACACGTTACTGAGGAAACAAGTGTCCCCCTCAAAAAAGAAGATTCAGGCAGGCAATACGTTTCTCTTTTACCTCTGTCAATAGAGGGTTGCGTTCGTAAATAAAAGTGCTTCTCCACAGCTTGCCTCGCTTCATTGCTCTTCCATTTGCTGGTTTCTTTGCTTCGTTTTTTCTTTTTTTTTTGGTGTTGTGATTTTATTTGTTTATTAACTTTATCTTAAACACCTAATGTTAGCACACTCCGACTCGTCCGAGTACGTACAACGTCGCGGGGCAAGTCTTCCCAACGCGGCCACCATCGCCGCTGGAAGTGCGGTGGGCGGCGGGACATGCGGAGGGGCTGCGGTGGTCTCCGTGCCATCTTCCGCAGCCGGTCGTCGATCCTCTCCTGTCCCTGCCTCGCCGGCGTCCAAGAGCGGTCACACGCCTCCTTCTTCTTCCCCTTCAGCGCCAGCTGCTGCTACTACAACCACCACCACCTCGGCCGTTCACGATCACGCTCGCTACGCTGATCCAGAGATTATTGCGATGGCGTCTTCGTCCGCTGCTGTCTTGACGAAGTCGGTGCTGCACCCGCTGGACACCCTAAAGTGTCGCGTGCAGCTGCTGCGTACAGATGTGCTGCCGCCCCACGCCAACCTCCGCACGTGGCGTGGCCGCCTGCACACCCGCTTCGGACAGCTGCGGCATCAGTACACGGGTCAGTGGGGTCTGCGGTACATGTATGGCGGCCTGCCAGTGAAACTCGTCTTCTATGTGCCCTACCAAGCTCTCTACCTCTCCAGCTACAACTACGGCCAACTGGTGCTGCAGGGGAAGGAGGACGAGCGTCAAGGGGTGGAGGCGGGCACGCAGCGGGGTACGAGTTACCTGTGGCACACCATCGGGGCTGCCATCTTTGCCGAAGTGGCGAGCTGCTGCCTGCGCGTGCCGATGGAGACAATGAAGATGCGCGTGCAGTCGGCCGCCACCGCGGGCTCGCTCCATGCCATGGTGCAACTGTGGCGTCAGGGCCTGCGGTCTAACATGCGCCTTCTTGTGCCCCACACAATCATGCACGACATCCCGTACTCCATCATTCAGTGGGTGGTCTACGAGACACTGAGGCCGTGGACACAGCAGTGGAACGCGAAGTTGGCGCAGCAGCGGCAGCCGGAAGGGTCTGTGGGAGACGAGGGAACTGCGTTACCTTCCAGCTTTTTATCACGCTACGGCGCCGAACTCGCACGCACCTTCCTCTCTGGCGGGTTTAGTGGCATGTTGGCGTCGGCTCTTACGGTGCCTCTGGACAACATCCGCACGCGCACCGTGGTGGCAACGGCGAGCGACCCGAAGCTGACGGTGGGCAAGGTCGTGCGGGTCGCCTACCAACGTGAGGGTTTGCGTGGGTTTGTGCGAGGTGGTGGGATGCGTGTGCTGTGGGTGACGACGAACATGGCTTGCTTCTACCCGCTCTTTGAGGGCATTCGCTCGATTCTGCAGAGCCGTGCCGACGCAACGAAGACGCTACACTAAATGCTCACCGAGGCCTGGAAGACAACAGGGAAGCAAGAGAAAGAGGAAATTGATGAATTTTAAATCATATCCATTTCTTCTTCGAAGGCTTCTCGACCTCTTAACGGCTCAAGCAGGGCAACTAATTTTCTCTTTGCGACTAAAGACCAATTTAAGAATTTTCTGAAAAAACCTTAAAAAAGCGGTTTTTTCTTTTTGTAACTTCTACTACAACCTCATCTGTGTTCTGTCTTTCAGCACTGCTTCTTCTCTCTGCAACAACAAAAAAGAGGGAAGCCATTTAGGTGCGTGCTGGTTTTTGGTTATCCCCTCTTTTTTCTTCTTAAGCTCACCGCACCTCTCGCCTTGTGATTTGCACCCGATCTCCTTTACTCACTGCCTCGTTGCACCGCTTCCACTCATTTCCACTCCGCGTTGAAGTTTGAAACGATGTGGCAATAATAGAAACAATTATATTGTGCTGTTTTTGTCAAGCGTCAGCACCCTGATTGGAGGTGGTTCGTTATCGCTTAACACCGTAGAAAAAAGAAGAATACTGACAAACCCAAAGACAACCCCCAGAAGTGATTTATTTTCTTCATTATATGAATTTTTTTTTCTTTACTAGCTCTTGCTTCTAAGTGACTAGTTTATATTACCAATTATTAAAAAAAAACGTACTTGAATTTTTCGTTTGAGGAGGCCTTGCTTCATATGTCCTCCCGTCTTTATTTTCCCTTGCCTTTGCGCCGGCGCGCGCTCTTGCGCTTGTGTATGAAACTGACAGCCAGTATCACGTAAACTCAGCTGTCAAGCAACAACACCTTGACTTTACCTGCTTTTACGAAACGTCTTTTTTTCTTTTTTACGATCTCTCTATTTACTGTTGCTTTTCTACTTCAGTTTACCTCTTTTTTTTTCTCTTGCTAGTATTTGTGCTTCTCATGGTTTTTTGCCGATTGCGAGTTAAAAACGAACGAAGGGGAAGAGCGCTGAGAGAAAGAAGCTATTGTGCTCCTCCTTCTTGGTCAAGAACCAATGAGGAATAAAAAGTCTATTGTATCCTCCTTTTTATCTTTTCAGTATAATTAAGAAGTTGTTTTTATGGTTTATTATGTCCAGGTTTTTTCTGACTTTTCTTTTGATTTTTTTTTGCTTATCAATTTCAGTGACTGTTTTCATCTTTTTTTTTTCTTCTCCGTCATTTTCCAGCTGTTGACGTGTCGAAGATACGTTTAGTGCACACACACAAAAAAAGAAAAAAACTACAGCTTTCCGACAGTCACATTTGAACTGAGGGAGCAGGAGGAAAATAATAGCATGTGTCGCTGCAGTTTTCTTGCAAAGTCCGCGGTAACAGCATCGCCTTGAAAGCCCTGCACGGCTTGATCCTTACAAGCTCAATCTAAGTGAACAAAATAAAACCTAAATCCCCTCTGGAAGCCTTTCTAAGATGTTTTGAAATAAAACTGCTTCTCGATCTATATTATTTTTCTCTTGATGGCCTTCTCACCAACAATTTCTCCTCTTCTTTCGTCCAATTTCTTGTAATCCTGTCTCTTCTAACATTCTTGACTTGTTTGGTTTTTTTTTGTTGCAATTCCTTTTCATCTCTTTCCTCACCAATTCTGACATCCATTCGCTTTTCAGTCTCACACCTCTGTGATTAGAACTATATATATATTTCCCTTTCTCTTCATTTCATTCTTTCCAAATAAGTTTTCGTTTTCTGTTTTTTTTTTTGTTTCTTGCTGAAAGAGAATAATACCCAGGAATTAGCGGTATCATTCTACACAATTTTCTTGATCTTTTTCACTTTGTTCTTTTCCTGACGCTCTCCCTCCAACAACTTCGTTTTTAGGAGTTTCTTTTTGCCTCGTTTTTTTCTTCTTCTTTTCGATCGCATTCACCTTGTGAAGATAGCTGCTTCGTTCTATATTTCCCACACCACGTGCGCGTTCAGGCTTTCACAAGGTGCTTACGAGTCGCATTTCTGTACATAGTGAACTCTTTCTCCTTTTCTCACCGCTATTCTACCCCCTTCACTACCTTTCTTTCTTACAATCAGTCTTTTTTTTTTGTTTGCTCACCTCTTTTGTGAGGCACCTATTCTTGCTTCAAAGATTTCAGCTCCTTATTATTGACATAAATTGTCTGTCGGCCACGTTGACTTAATCTGTAATAACTTTTTTATTTAAAAAGACACAGCTTTTTCTTCTTCAAATTAAATCTGTTGCCTGTCTCCTAAAAAAAAAAAAAA
>MDUD01000369.1:0-10886 GCA_002216565.1 Crithidia mellificae | reverse complement strand
GCGATCTCTCGCGTGTGAGGCGAATGTCCTAACCACTAGACGACCATCGCTACGGAAGCGTGCGGGAACTGCATTGTAATAAACACATCAACTCTGGTTTTTCTCGCAATTGCTGTAAAACTGTGCAAATTATAGTGGAGTGGTCACATCTCCCCCCCCTCCTCCTCACTCTGAGAAAAATTAATAAGCTACACAGCCGTTTTTTCCTTTCACAAGCTTGTAAAACCAGTGTTACAACTGTACGTGCGTACAATGCAAAACAGTTGGCAAAAATCATATTCATTCTAGAAATTTAAAAACATCAGTTATTACACAAAGTGTATTTTTCCCCATTCGAAAATATTGTAGCTTGAGAACGAATAGTAGCTGCATCTCTTTTCATTTAAAAAGTGGATTTTTGAAACAAGTTGAGTGCTGGCATCATCCTTCAAAGTAGCTGAAGAAACGTACTAATTACCCTGTGTACGGATAGTGTCAATCGTTTGAATTAGCTAAGTAAATTCAACATATCTGTGCTGAAAATTGTTAATTGCAAGACTAGCGAGATTTTCTAAAACTGAACAAGAAGCGTCAGTAAAATTTTTTTTGGTATTGGTGTATTTTCACCATGGTTGTAAAACTAAGAGGCTTGCGATCTTATCCGACATTTTTTTGTTATATAAAAAAGCTTTGACGGAGACCGTGTTAAATGATGGCACAGCAGAAAATTGATGCGACAAATTAAAATAGTAGACGTTGTTGTTATTCTTCTCGTTACCCTAAATCGGTGCGATGCTTGTTAAAGGCCAACTTATTTTGAATAAATGTTTTTTCTCTGTTAGCTTTGTAATCAGCTCTCCTTTCACAGTTTTGCTTATTTTCACACCATTGAATTCACAAAACAACAATTTATTGAACCTGTAAAATCTCCTCTACCTCACTTTACAAAGGATTTTTTTTACACACTTCTCTTTTACTAATTTGCGATGACGGCTCCAAACATACCTCAAGAATGGAAGCAATTATGTCACTCTGAAAATGCAGATGTTCTGCACGAGTGTATTGATAGCGTTTTTCGTCGGCTTCTAGCAAATTTGCTACTTCATTTTGAGAACCCTAAATTTAGGCAGGTGCAAAAAGACAACAAAGCTCTGCATCGCCTTACGAGCTCGCTACCCGCTGATTTCATCAAATATCTTTTTGCATGCCTGGATTTCGAGGATGAAGGTGGATCGTATTGCTTCAAAGGTAATCAAGAGTCTTTAAAACACGCTGATGCCGTGTACTCTCAACTGGAGGCGCTGATCGACAAGGAGAAACTTGACGCGGCGGAACGCGACGTTAACCAACTGAAGCTTCTTGCTGCTAAAAGAGCAGCGACGCAATCTAGCTCACCAGCACATTCCCCTCCGATCCCAGCTGCGCCGGCAAAATCTTCAGAAAGAGATGAGAAAGCGTCGAAAGAAAAGGTGCTTTTCAAACAAGAGGAGGGAACTCGAAAAGATCTAGAGGAGGGCAAGCTTGTCGAAGAAGCGGTTCGTAAAACACTGCTCAACACAGGGCGAGTTCGCAACAGCTTCTTTGAGGCAAAAGATCTGACTATCCGCACAATGCGACACGGCAGAGTTTACGCCTGCACTGACAAATGCGGAAATGAATGTCTTGAGGTCCATTGGCACTTGCTCACCGGGAAAAACATTCTGTACTCCCATCTCGCACATCTTTCTGCCGACGGAACACGGCTGCTACACCTTGGCTTGGAGCACGGCTATCAGTACAACTCACTTCCTGGCTCACAACATTTTGGAAAAATGATTCACTTTAGCGAAAAGCTCACAGACGAGCACGGTAAGCTCATCCAATTGAAGCATGACGACAAACCAGTCGCATCTTGCATTTACTGCGGGCGTCCATTTTCCGAATTATTACTTTAGACTTGTGCCGCTGCAAGCCACCTTTCATATAGATATATTAATTTGAGTCTCAGGAATCTACCCAATGCTTTTCTAGGTTTTTTTCCTTTCCGCCCCCATAAACGAGCTTGACAAAAGTTACCAAGCAAATCCCAGAAAAAAAAAGGTTTTTTTTTCTGGAAGTGCATCGTCTTACCGTATCCACAACACACGCTTATACGAAAGCTTCTCATGTTGTTCTTTAAACAGAATTTCAACATAAAAAATTATATATTGTGCACTTTTTGTTCTTGTGGAGACTTTGAGTATCAAATGCCGCTCTCGGTAAATAGTCGAAATTGGAAGCAACAAAAAAACACAGCTTTTAAAATTTAGCGATTCCGGAATTTAAAAAAAAACAGAAATTAACAATTTAAAGCCAGCATCCCTTTTTGTCAATCGGGTAATGTAACGCAAAGTCTATTTTGAGAGGGAACCTATTTTTTCCCCTAAACTTGCATAATTGTTTCTTACAGAACCCGTGCAAAACTCGTCTGTAACTGGCAATTCATTGCTAAGAGATTGCAGTTTTAGCAAAGTCAGTTAAAAAACTCTGTAGCTAAACTTATCAAAATAATCTCCTTCCTTTCTCTCTTTCTTTTTTCTTCAAACAATTCCAAAAACAATATTAATTTCTCTTTTTTTTTATCAAAGCTACAGTACTATAAATCTCATTTCTTGTAGTTAAAAGCACGACACTCGTTAATATCGTCTCATCATTCAAAATCACTTATTAGAGTGCTTTCCAATTGTCTTTTCTTAGTTTCCAATCAATTCCCTTTACTTTAAATTCAATTTGTAATACTATCACATTTATTTTTTGTTATTAATTACCGTTCTTAGCCCTTGAATGATGCACCATGGTCTTCGCCAGATACATTGCGTTTATACTTTCGACCTATTTAGGGAAGTTCATCAAAGGGCTCAATAAAAACTCAGTCAATTTCAGCCTGCTCAGAGGATCTTTTGAGCTCAAAAACGTAGAATTGGCACAGGATGTTTTGACGTGCTCTGACTACCTGCAGCTTGAGAGCGGCACAATTGGGAGCCTGAGCGTCAACATACCCTGGCATTCACTATACAGTAAGCGGTGCGAGGTTGTCCTTCGCGATGTACTCATTGTGGTGGCCCCCAAGTACGGGCAAAAAACTGACACAACAGCATTTTTCAAAACCGAAGAAGAATTTCTGGCAGCTGTTCAGGCTGTTTTAGCAGACGAGAGCAAGGAGGACAAGCCCGAAAAAGAGTCCAAACACGGCTTTCTACACCGTTTAACGCAGACAATTCTAAAAAACTTAGCGTTCCGCTTAGAAAATGTGTCATTCCAACTAGAAGACAAATCGGGATTCTGGCAAGGCTGCAGCGCCGCCGTAAAAGCGCATATTGGCAGCCTAGCATGCGAAGCCACCGACACGAATTTCGACCCCGTATTCATCCGTCCGGAGGACCAGAAAACGAGCGCAATGTCAATATACCGCCGTATTACGTACGAAAATGTGGCCGTTTCATTGCTTTACGCTGCGGCGGTGCAAGATCAAAGGGAGAATGCCACTGGTGCATTGCAAGACGAAAACGTCACCAACAATAACTTAACCCCCTCCATCAACTTCACGCGCTTTGACGAAGCGCTTTCCTCGTCTCGCGGCGTCTTGACGGTGATGTGTGAGAACATTCAAGGTATAGATGACGCACAGCCAGTTCTAGGAGCAACGCTAGTTGTGAGCGAAGGCGGTGCTTGCTGGAACCCGCAGTGCATTACAACACTGGGCATTCTTTCCGAAAGCGTGCGCTTCGCACCACAGCGAGCCTATGCATGGAATGCGCGCCCCAGCCGGCGCCCACGGCACGCAGACTCGGCAAACGCAGTGGAGTGGTGGCAGTATTTAGTCCAGAAGGTCGTGGAGTGCCAGAAAGCGTTGCGCGAGCGTAGTCGATTCAGCTGGAAAAGATTTACGCAGCGAAGGCTATTTATCTCTGACTTCCTGTACTACTGCCTGCTTTTATTAAAGGCGCCATGGCTGCCGCAGAGTGCTGAGGCGGACGTGGACGCGGAGCAGCTGGCGCGGACGCCGGTGCACGATGTCATGGCGTGTTGGAACGCCGCGCGGTGGCTGGTGAAGCAGTACGAAAAGACCGGGCAGGCACCACAAGGCAGGTTTTACAGCCAGTATCTCCGCTACTACTGCCTGCACGCGAACAGCGCCAGTGAGAAGGAGAGCAGCCCACTCAGCAAGCTTGCGCTAGGAACGATAAACATGAATTTTACAGTTGACTGCAACAGCCTCACTGCCAAGCTAGATGGGAATTTGCGGGCAAAGCTGTCGCGACTTCTTGTCGCGGCATCGAAAAAAGACGACACAATGCTCGCGCAGCTTTCCGTCGCCTCTGTTGCAGTAGTCGCGGAGAGCGCAGAAGAGAACCCGCTGTTTTCTATCAATGACGAAGAAGAAGCGCTTTTGCTAACCATCTCGCAAAGCAACACTGTTTTAGCGGGAGGCCGGCTCGCAGTCGGCTCCATCTCAACGTGTTTTGACTATTCGTTTCAGGAGCTGCTCTTTGCAAAGCTCACCTCCTACATACGAGCTTTTAAACCGTTTATGCACCAACGTTTCTCCAGGCCTGCCAATTTACAGCAAAAAAAATCCTCGGGCCCATCCAAAGCACAGGAGCTGTTCGCGGAGCAGGCATTTTCGCAATTCATCGTCGGAATTAAATCTATTGCTGCATGTGCTGACGGCGTCTGCCTGAGGATTCAAAACGTGGGTCTTGCACTCGCTCCACACGAGTCCGTTGTTATCCGAATACAAGAAGTGGCCGCCACTGTCAACGACGAAAGCCTCTTGCAGCTGTGCTGTACCGCTGTCACCCCAGTGACGGATCAGGGAGATGTTTCGGTGGCGGTGGTAACGGACAGCGCGTCGTTGTCAACAAATGTGGAGATTTTTGAGTACGTGAAGCTGCTCATGGGGTCAACGGCACAGCGCTGGTATAGAGAAGCGAGCAATGCTGTTGCTGAGACGGAGTCCTTTTATCGACCAGCAGAGACCGCGGTGTTGGCAGAGTTCGACACGAGCCGAGGCAGTTCGGCAAGTGACAAGAGTAGCGTTAGCAACAAGTCGCCCATGAAAGTGTCGGTGCACTTCGGCTTCATCGAGTGTGGCGCGCTTGCTTTGGACGCGTTTGCCATACAAGCGACCCTATCTGACGGGTGGCACATCCATCTCAGTGCGGCGGGTGCAACGTCAGAGGGCTGGTGCCACAGCGCACCGCCGCACCCTGAAGATTCGTTCATGAATATCGACGTGTGGGCAGACGCGTGCCTGCAAGAGTCGCCTTTCGCCGGCAACATCGAGGATAACGGCATCGGCTTTGTTTTCACGCTCAACCACGTCACGCTGTGCCTTGGCGACGGACTGGCGGCCACGGCAGAGTCGTTGTTTGACACCATGATGCTGCTCATCTTCGACGACGAGGACCGCCATGTGCATCTGCGCAACGACCACCTGTTTGCCACCCCGCACATAAGCGGGCGTCTCGTCGGCAGCAATGTGAGGCTGCTGCTGGAAAGCGACGGCGGTGATATTACCCTTCTGCCGGGTTACGCAGCGGCCATGAAAAGCGAGGCGAGCCGAGACGCCTTTGTCATTCCCGTCCCGCCCATGCCGCTTACGGTCGAGTTGCTTGGCGAAGAATGTCTCGACGTCAACATCGATCGCTACGGCGACAAGCGGATGGACATTGCGGTGGTGCTGCAGGGCGACGTGAATGCGTTTCTGCGCGGGACTCCGGCACACGTCCCGCTGATCCCCTCGCGAGCTGGCACGCGAGCTGAGATCGAGCTGCACCTTTCGGCGCCAAGCGAAGCCGATTTGCCGGTGTTTCCATACAGCCGCGTCGACATCGCCATGAAACTGAGCGAGGTCGCCGTTGTTGCGCACATTCCGACAATCATGGCACTGTGGAACAACTTCAACACGCCGTCGCTGCCGCTGGGGCGGATACGCAATGTGGGCAATCGCGTGCATTTCATTTCGCGGCCGAGCCGGCCTGGCAAAACGCTCGCGCCGCGTTCGCCGGTGTCGACAGCTGTCGAGGCGGTTGGCGCGGCAGCACTGGCGCGCAGCTCGCCCTTCGCCGCAACCGCGACCTCAGGTACGGGAACAAACGGCGTGGCACCGCAGTCTGAGCCGAGCCCTATATACACCACGCCCGTCTTTCCGTCCGACGTCACCCTCCGCGTGGAACTGGTGCGCTCAGAGCTGTACTACTTGTGGGGCGAAGGCTGCATCGCACCGCTGTTTCTCCACGCGGCGGTGCCCGTGTGCAACATTGATGTGCTGAATCGCGACGAGTGTGTCGAGGTGGCAGTGCGCGGTGTCATGCAGCTGCCACGTGTTGCAACGTCGTTTGACACGCCTTTCTTTGCCTCGCCAGGCGCAGCCACGTCGACGGAGAGCAGCCGGCAAAACAGCGACAAACGGACGTCAGCGGAGGTTAAGAGCGAAGTCGAAGGTCAAAGGCGCAGGGCATCGCCGGCTGCCACCTCTCCGAGTAGCAAGCTCTCATCTTCGAGTAGCGCACGATCCACTTCACCAGCCGAGGGCGTGAGAGACGGATCGCCGCAGACGCAAACATCACGCTCAAACGGCAGCCGTGCTAACACAGCGGCAGCGATAAGAGCAGGAGCAGAAGCAGCGCCACCTAATTACTCAAACATAGCGAATGGTCGTCAGAGCTATGCAGAGCCCGCGCAGGCAATGCGCGCCGCTTTCCCTGGCGACATCGTTGCAGCAGAAGAAGAAACGGGTGACGCCTTTTCTTCGAGCGGCCATGAATCGTCTGCAATCGCGGTTCACGTTACATACACCATGGACAGCCGCCCACCCTATCGCCCAGGCAACTCAAATGACTGCCTCAACGTCTCGCTCAGCGGCACCCCTCCTGTTCCTGGCAGCGGCGCGTTGCCTGGGCCGCTGCACATTTGTCTGCGCAGCTCCGAAGAGGTGGCGGCGTGGCTCACCTTCTTCACGTTTTTCAACCCAAGCAATACCGTCCCACTCTCTGTCGCTGGTGGCGCTGTCGTCTTCTCAGCAGCGGCTACTGGTACGGCAGATGATGGAGCGTTCAACACTCACAGTAACAGCGATCAAGGAGCCCAGAAAGAGTTCACGGCGCAAGATGGAAAGAGGCCGTCGTCGCCGGCCGCAAAGGCTGAGAATGACAAAGAAAAAGGTGAAAGTATCGACGACAGCAGCGGCGGAAATGCCGTGCCCAGCAACGCGCGCGGGATGAAGACGCTTGTGCAGCTGACACCCATCATCTTCCATCTACCGTTTGCTGGTGCGGCGGCAGCGTTGTGGGACGGCGTTCAGTTTTCCGCTGCCCCAGGCTACAACGCGCTCAGCATCCCGCAGCTGGAGGTGCTGGTGCACGAGGAGCTGCGCGACGGACCGCAGCGGCGCAGTGCGACACAGGCGTCACCGAGCCGGCTGCACGCGCTGCACGACGACGGTTTCTCCGTGGTGTCGCTGCCAGGCACAAAAGCAAATCACAGCCGTGGCGTCTCGGCCGTTGCCGGGGTGCTGCTCGAGACGCATCAGCGCGGCCCCGCTGCGGCCGATGTGCGCCGCCGTCTTGTCGTCCCCGCTGTGCAGGTGCACGTCCGCCAGCACGCAAGTCTGGTGCAGCTCCAGTCGTGTGACACGCTCACCGCTCTAAGCAGCATTTTGACTTGCCGCAGCGCGCAATTTACCCTCCTCAACGCGGTCATCCAACACGAAAGTCAACGCCGCGGCCTGCAGTACGCGTGCTGCCTCGCCACAGCTGGAAGTGGCAACGGGGCTTTCAGCACACACGTGCAGGCGCAGCTGCAGCCCTACCTCTCACCGCCTATGGTAATGCTTTTCCAGAACGTCTGCTGCACCTACGAATGGCAGAGTGACCTGCACCACGACGTCAACGCAGGGGTGACGGTGGCGCTGCACAACCTACGATGCAACGACTATGACGCGTACAGCCGGGCGGAGCGGCAGTGCGGCGCGTGCTCGACCACCGCGGCGGGAGACGAAGCACAGAGCCCGCCTCCCTTTGCCAGCAGTGGAACCAGCAACAAGACAACCACCCACTGCAGCACAAACAACAACACCTGCGCCACCTACAATGACGACAAAATATGCGAAGAGCCCTATCCACTTTCGTTGACCATGCCCTTCTTGGTGGAGGTGTTTACGACGGACGCCTACGTCTGGTGGACATCCATGGACCCCGAGCTGCTTGCCATCGTGCGTCACGTCAACGAGCAGCCGTTCACAGCTTCCCCGCCGCCCTCGCGCCTTGCCCGGAGTACGGTAGAAGACACGGGCAGCAACAGCGTCAATAGCATGAACAGCTACATCAACAACGGAAACTTCAACGATGATGAGTGGCTTGACGACGGGGATCGAGGAGCCACAAGGACGGAGCGCCGGCAGACGTCGGTGGGCACCTGCATGCCCCTCTTGCTGCACCCTGTCCGCGTGCGCACCACCATCGCCACTGCGTCCGACGGCGGAAGCAATAGCAACAGCAAGAGCAACAGCAACAGACACACACGCAAGCCTGCAACGATGGTGGCTAAAGACGAACGGGGAGGTGGCAGCGAGACGTACCGGACCGGGACACCGTTAGGCCACTGGTCCGTGGCGCACAGCCAAGGCTCACATTCCAATCGCACTCCACACGCGGCCTCCACGGCGTCGTTCCACACAATGCCGTCCACCTCTGGTGACTCACCCACTGTCGGAGCGGGGTCGCCACCCCCACCACCAATGTCAACATCTACACCTGCTGGGGCCGACGCTGATGGTGCCGCTCCGGCCGCGGCGGCTGTCGCGCCGGTGTTCGACGTGTCTCCAGTGCACGTCATCCTCAGCACCTCCGCCTACGTGATGCTGAGCGAGGCGCTGCTACACAAACGGCATGCGGACGGCGCGAAGACGGCGCACGCCGCCGCCGCCGGCCACAACACGGCTGCAGCAGCAAGCGTCGCATTGACGCAGAAGCCGTCGCAACGTGTGTATGTACTGATGCGGCGAGCGTTGCACAAACCCGCCAGAGGGGCGGAGGCGTCGCTTTCAGCTGTAACATCGTCCACGTCGTCTGCATCCGCAGAGGAGACGCCGGAAGCTCTGACGCTCCGTCACGAACAACCGCAGGATACTGTGCACGAGAGGCGCCGCAGCAGTGAGAACGAGAGCGTCAATGAATCCAGCAGCCTCTCGCGTTCCTGCAAACAACGAAAAAGTCGGGCAGCAGAACGTGAGCCAGGTACGACATGGCGACGCTACTGCTGTGAAAGCGCTTCGGAGCAAGTGTGGGTTGAAAGGGTAGAGCTGTGCGGCCTCACGCGCTTGTGCACGCAACGTGTCGGTGGCGAAGGCACTCCCACGCAACCAGCGGCGCCTTCGACGCACGACGCACCGGATGCAGAGAGGCCTCTCGCTCAAATCGACACTAACGCGAGTGAGAGCGTGACGTTTATCCCACTCAGCTCCGTTCACACTGCAGACGGCTTGCTGTCGTCCGTCGTCAGCACACAAGTTGCGAATGGTGCGTTTGACCTCGACCCCAGTAAGAGAGAGGCAGGAGAGACGTCGAATAAGCAACTTTCACTGGAAAAAGCAGCTGTGCCCGCCCTGCCAGGAGTTGCCGTCGATGCTGCCGCCGCCGAAGCAGCGCGCCGACTGCCGGCCTCCGTGCACGTGACGGTCATCGCACCCGCCGCCGCCTCACCCACGCCCGACGTGCCACGGCTGCTGAGCCGCGTCCGCGTCACCGAGCTGTGTCTCCGCCTCGTGCTGTACCAAGACCTCGAGTCCTCCTTCACGATGGTCGGCGAGGCACGTGACTTCTGGCAGCGCTACACCGCCGTTCACACCGCCAGCCGCCGCGTTGTGGCGGCAAACGACGGGGCGTCGTTGGACGCGGCCACACGTGACCCGCCCGCGCCGACGCTGCTGACCTTCCTCGCCGCCACCGTGCCGGCCCTCCGCAGCTTGCTCCTCCGTAGCAGCTCGGCCTACGCCCCGTCGTGGAGTCGCGTCAGTTCCGCCGTTAACCCCGGCCGCCAGCGCGTCAGCCCGCCTGGCTCGGCCTCCCTGCTAGAGGAAAGCGGGGTGGATGCTCTGTGCCTGCAGCTGCGCGGTCTCGTTGCCTCCAACTTCACCGATGCCCGGTCCATCGTGGTGGACGGGTGCGTGTGCACGAGTGTGCGCAGCCCCAGCAGGCCCTTGCTCGCCGTGGCGCAGGTGGAGCTCTACGTGCCGACGTCAAGCGTCGCCTACCCATCACTGGCCGAGGCTGCGCGGACGGTGGCACCGGATCTGAAGGACGACGCGGCTACCGCTGCCGCTGCCGCCACGACCACCACCCCGACTTCCGCAGCGGAACGACGAAGAGACAAGGCGGGGGCCAGCAGTGGCACCGGCGCGGCTTTCGACATGTCCTCTCCGACGTCACCGCAGAGCAACGCTCCGACGTTCACGGCGGCAGGGGCGAGTCGAACCACCACCGCTGCCTTCTCCTCCGCAGGCTCGGCTGGGCTATCGCGGCAGGACACGGCGAGGACTGCAGGGGCCGACGGTCACATGGCTACGGGCGACGGCGGCACCCCCCACCCCACCTCACCCCTCTCCCACACCTGCACCACGGCGGAGGGTAAAGCAACGCAGCAGGGCAGCGGACGTGCCTCTGCCACGGCACCGTCGAAGGCGACCGGCGACGCCCGCAGTGGCCCAGCTTGGCACCGGCGGCGCAGGCGGGCGACAGGCAGCCGCCCCGTGGTCATGATGGGCGAGGTGGGCTGCCGAGTGGACTCCATCACGGTCGACGTCAGCGCGACGGCGCTGCGGGCGTGGCTGAGCTGCTTGGTGGAACAACCCGTGGCCGCCCTGCGCGCGGCGGCCGAGGAAAAGGAGC
>MDUD01000364.1:0-15914 GCA_002216565.1 Crithidia mellificae | reverse complement strand
GGGTGGCTCACGTTGGCGTCCACCATGACAGGGGCCGAGCCCGCGCCGTCGTAGCCGTTGGCGGCAGCGGCGGCAGCGGCAGATGCGTCGGGGTCTGAGCCGTGGCGGGTGCCGCGGCGGACGGAGGTTTGGGCCGACTGGGTCACCATCGACTGTGCACGCGTGCGGCGGGCGGAATTCATGCCGCCAATGAGGTACGTGTCGACCTTGTTCAGCAGCTCGCTCTCGCCTTGCTGAAAGACGGACCAGAAGCACCGCGTGAAAGGGTGGGTGGTCAGCGGGCGGAAGCCGCGGGCGGGCTCGAGGATGGTCAGTTGCGTTGGGTTCTGTGGGTCGATGCGCACCGTGCTGTGCGTCGGACCCTTCTGCGAGATCTCGCGCTCGCTGAAGGGCCGCACGCGAACGTACACCTTCATCGCGTTGGACTGCGTCTGTGTCACAGGCACCATGATGTCCGCGGCCGTCCCGGTGTTTGCACGAGCGCGACGTGCGCTGGACTGCGTGGAGGCGGTGCCGCGGTCACGAGTTGGGGTGGCGTGGACGGAGTGGATGGCCGAGGAGGAGCGGGCGGAGAAGGAACCGGTGCGCGAGGTGGGGCGGCGCGCGGACGAGGCCGTCACCGACGGATTTTCCCGCCGCGACCGCGCTGATGTGGCGCCGTTTTGCAGCATTGACTTCAATTTTATTCCGGTTTTTTTGTTTTGATGGGATGCCTTTTAGACAAAAGAGGCCGTTGTCTTCTGCTCAACGTACCTACTGAATTTTCTAATTTCCTATTCGAAGTGCTTCGACCTTGTCCTTTTCTTTTTGATCTGTAGTAGTAAGCGCTGTTGCTGACTTCCTATCCGAAAGACAATAAAATTTACTACCGCGATCGTACTAATAGCCGCTAGAAGAGAGATAGTACAATATATATATTTATGTTTCTCTTTGCACTAATGCTTTTCTTTTCTTTTTTGCTCACTGGAATAGAATGGAAGGAACAAAAACAACAATGAAGGGTAGTAAAGTAAAAAAAAAAACGATGAAAGTGGGAAAAAATAAACAAAAAAAAAGGAGAACACTTTGAATCGACAAGTCTCACTGTTTGAGAGAGAAACGGTGCGAAGGACACTGCAAAAATAAAAGTGTACAACAGGGACCGTATTATATTTGCGTCGACAACAACAAAACAAAAGTCGTGTTCGCGAAGACCGGAAGAATACAACTTCAATTAACTAGTCTTTACTGGAGTAATGTCAAGTCGTAAACGTGTGTGTCGAAAGGTCTAAGGTAGTTTCTAAACTTCAGAAAACAAAGAGAAAAAAAAAGGAGAAACTTGTTGTTTCTAAAAGTGAAGTGAATGGGAAAGAATAACACTTGCCGTTTTTGTTATCCTTTTCGTACCAGTAAAACCGTTGTTTAAAGACAAGAAAAAAGAGAAAGAAAAATGTGTAGAGTGAAAAGGAAAAGCAGTGCTTTACAGCAAATCAACAGCAACAAGACTATTCTCTACGTTTGAACGGCTTGCGTTGAATGTTGAAGCTGAGTCTTTGTAGATTCTTCCCTTTCTAATCTAATTAAGTAGATAAACCTCTCTCATAGCGGGTTCTGATCAGTCCAACGAGCACTTGAATGAAGCAAATTATTTAATCATTACACATAGTAACGCTGCGCAAGCGTGAAGCTTGTAGACCCGATTTTACTTCTTTCTTCACTGAACCATTTGCTGGTTGTGTTATATCATTATATATTATGAAGTACTTATTACACCGACAATTTATGTTACACGTTGTAAAAGAAATGGTTTTTTTAATTACCTCACAGAGTTAAAGAGCTCGATGACAACAAAGATTAGCGGCGCCTTCTTTTTTCAAGACAAGAATCAGTGGCATAAAGGGTGCAGTGTGCTCAATTCGTGGACCTTTTTCTGCCTTCTCTTCCCTTCCTTAGCGCGCACGACGGGTGGTCCCATGCTTGAAGCGGCTCTCCCGCTTCTGCTCCATCTGCCGCTTGATCCCCTGAGACTGCTTGCGGATGTTCTTCGCCAGCGCCGAGAGGCTCTTGCTGCGCTGCATGCGCTGGCCCACTTCCCGTACGCGCCGCGCCGTCTCCATGGCTGCCTCGCGCTCCTGCGCACGGCGCCACTCCAGCAGCCGCGTGACCTCGTCCTGCGCCGGCGCCGCCGCATCGTCCTCGTCGCCCCGACCGCTGTTCGCGCCGCCGCCGCCGCTGCTGCTGCTGAGGCCACTCGCAGCCTCCTTTGCCGGGCCGTCCTTGTTCACCTCATCGAGGAGGTCTGTGAAGCGGTACTGCTTCAGCTCCTTCTTCGCCCGCAGCCGCTCCACAAATGCCGCGCGCGTCTCTTCCGTGGCGTCGGCGCCACTGCGGCGCATCTTCTCCTGCACCTCACGCCGCTCCTTGCGCTTCTGCGCCGCCGACTTTATCTGATGCCCGCCGCTCATCAAGATCTCCTCCGGCATCACCGTCTTCTCCAGCACGCTGATCTTGCCTCGCACCGCTGGGTGCTGCTTCATCATTTCAGGGGTTGCGTCGAAGTGCTTGAGGGGGTTGAAGTGGCGGAAGTCGTCCTCGGAGTCCACAAAGACGATGTGCTTGTTCTGCGGTGCGGCGGAGGTGAGGGCGGCGGCCGCCTCTTCATTCAGCAGCTCCGTGGCGCGCTGCTGATCTGCCTGGGCCTTAAACTCAAGGTACTGCACATTGCGACGGTTGTGCTCCATTGCCTTTTGCATGTCCTTTTTGCGGTCCGACTCGACCAGCTGCTCCTTGCGCTTCTTCATGCGGCCGCTTGCGACGTCCATCACCGCCTTTGTCATGCCGATGTTGAACTCATCAGGGTTGCGCTGCGCCGCTGCACGCTTGATATCCTGCAGACGGTGCACCTTGACCTTCCGCTTCTTGGCACGCAGGACGTGGTCCTTGTGCTTCTCCAGCTGGCCAAGGTGCTCGCGGCTCTTCGGCTGCGAGCGCTCCTGATGTGTCTTGCGCTTCAGGTGCTTGTCCAGCCCACTCGCACCCGGATTGCTTCCCTTACCCTTTGTCATGACTACAAATCAATTATAGAGGAGGGCTTATTTGTAAAGCGGAGCTTAAAAGAAAAGACTAGAGGACTACCGATGTGGCCAAGTTGCAAGCAATGTGTCAGATCTGGTTAGACACCGTTGTTTTACAAGGGCCAAAATGGGTAAAGGATTGTGTACCTGTCTATTGAAAGGTGAGGCGTGAAGTGAAGGGTAACATGAAGAGCAGATGTGTCAAAGAAGAGAAAGGGCATTGTAAAGAATTGCTTTGGTGTGCTGATAGAATCAGCCGCTGCGCATCACCGCGCACTTGCCAATAGTTGCATTCGTGTTTCCTGTATCGTAGAGCGATGTCAAGTAACAAAAATGAGCAGAAGTGTCTTTTCTAAAGTATTTGATCACATGCGGTTGCCTCCATGCAGAGAAGCACGCACGGGCATCATCGTGCACTGTAGACCACTTATTCAACGAGAAGAGGCACGGAAAGTGCTTAGTCGTTGTTCGCCTTTGTGATTCACCCCTTTGTAATATTATGTTCTGTGTTTGTGTGAGATTAATTGTTTAGGACTGGAAAGTAAAACTCCTGTAAATTAAGCGTGCTTATCAAAATAAAAAGGGATATTTTAAGATGAAAACAAAGGTGTTACAGCTTCTGTCGTTACGAAAAACAGCGTCGAGACTTCAATCCTTTTCCGACTGCTGCAACGACGACAATAACAACATCAAAAAGAGGAAGGCTCAACTTTGAGCAGCACAACACTCCCTCAAGTACACTTTGGGTTAAATTTAGAGACAGGACAAGAAACTCAACGGACACTCACCGCTGACATTGCTCAAAAACAGAGCCAACAACGCAAACATTAACACGACAAACACATACACACGAACGAAAAAAAAAGAGGATTATAGCGGCTTGTGTTTAGTGGTCGAGTGCCTTGGCGCCGGCGTCCACCACGCGCACTTCCGTCGACTGCACCATCTCCGAAAGCGCGCGGCAGCGCTCCGCAAAGAGACGCAGACCCAATCGAAAGATCTGCGCCGGGTGCAGCTGACCCACACTCTCCACGTGGAAGATCACATTTGTCTTGTCCTTCTGCACGGAGACGCGATCGACCTCGCCGGCCGCCGCCGACGCCGCCGTGTCCTCGCTGCGCAGGCACTCGCGGCACAGAGTGCACTTCTCCGGCGCCACCACCGTCGCCTCCCCTCCTTTCTTTCCGCCTGCGTAATCGAAGACGCCCATCGGGCAGCTGTTGACGAGGGCCTCGGCAGCTGCGCCGGAGAGGGGCTGGCGCAGCTCCACGGAGGTTTTCATCTCGTAGTAGCACGCCGACACGGGGCTCCACTTGGCGTGCACGCTGCCGATGCCCTTCACGGCAATCGCCTTGAGCTTGAGCCGCTGCCCAGGGCCGAGCTTCGTGATGAGGATATCCGGATGCACCAGAAAAACGGCGTCGTCGTTGTCCGCCGCCGCGGAGCTGCTGCCTGCCTGCGCCTCCTCGTTCTCTGACTTGATTGCCTGTGTCCACTGCTCCTGGCCGGGCAGTGGCACCCACTGCAGCTGGCGGCTGTACACTGGGGTCACGGCGGCGTCCTTCGCGCCGGTAGCATCCAGTTCGAACATCAGCACACGGCGCGGATCTAAGTTGTTGAAGCCAGCCTGCGCGCTCTCCGTAATGAAGTCCATCTTTAACACCGGGCCCGCCACCGGCACGAGGCCGAGGCGGTGCGAAAGCAGCTCGTCCAGCACCGGGCTGTCGTTTTCCTCGATGAGGATGCGGTCGAACGCCAGCGTGGGCACCTCAGTCGTCAGCACACGGCGGAAAAGATTCGCAATCGGCGGGCTAATGTGGTGCATCTCGAAGGTCATCCGCTCCACTCGCCGCGTCGACCACGGGAAGCCGTCCACCGTCGTGCGAGCCTCGCCGGCAGCCGCGCCGCCGTGCGCCGAGGACGACGCCGCCCCTGCCCCTGCCTCCTCCTCATTTTTCTCCTTTTTCACCGCACTGGTGCTTTGTTTAATACTCTCCTTCGCAAAGTACGCTGGCGGCAGGCCCGCGACCGCGGAAGCGATGCGGATGTTCGACACCGTCGGCTTGTCCGGCTTCGTGGTCGACGGTACGTCCTTGCCGCTGCTGTAGGCGTACGTGTGTGGTGAGCTGACCGTCTCCGTGTTCTCGGAGCGGTGGTAGCCCACCTGCACCTTGTCCACGTCACGCGACGGCTGCTGCGACATTGCTATTCTTAAAAAAAAATTTAAATTTTTGCCTTATTATTTGTTTGATGGCACGGCTTTAAAGGAAAATAAAAATCGGAATTAGCTGAGATAAGTTAGTAAGTGTGCGCGTGTGTGCAAGTGATGAAGCGTCGCTTTGGCAAAAGAACCTGGATTTGGCAGCAAGTATGCTACGCTACGGACGTCTAAACTGAAAGATTTAACTGACTACACATCCGCGAATGACAATCAAAAAATATGTAAGACGTGGAAGGGGAAATAGTGAATATCAAAATTTAAGAGACGCTCATTATGAAAGGTGAAATACTTGCTTCTTGCAGCCACCAATAGTGGCGCTAGCAAAAAAAAAAAGACCTAGGTATGTTTCGATGTGCGCTTATGCCTACAAGTTAAATAGCCTGAGCTGCTGGATGAGCTTTTGCTTCTTTTTTGCATGATTATTCCGTAGGACTGCTATTTTAATTTGATAAAGCCCACACCCAGCCAATTTATCACATGTTAAGCTAGCTAAGGCATTTCTTTTTTCCTACCAGCGTTTCTTTAATTCATGTTTTAAATTTTATTGATTATATTACACACTTAACAAAAGTGAGGTGGCTTCACGCACCTCGCGCCTCAACATCGGCGAAAATCCTCTGCCACATCACCGTCAAAGTCTTTGGCCTTAAAACTGCTGCTTGCTTTTTTTTGCTTTTACCGAATCGTTCACATTAACTCAGTTTTTACTATAGACCAAACAAGAATTGTCCAACAAAAGGCACCCACAGCTCATAGGTTTGTCTGTCTCCGAAACAGATACAAACCTGTAAATTTTTTGCAAGTCTGGACTAAACAGAAGAGGCAGAAGAAGAAGAGGAGCTGTCGCTGTCGCTGTCGCTGTCCTCCTCCTCATCCTCGCTAGAGGACAACACGCCGATGCGCACGGCTGAAGTTGCGGCTGCGGTGGCGGTGGGTGCAGCCCCATAGGCGCTTGGATCGACAAACGCCTCCGCGCTGGTCGGATCTGTCGCCGTCGCCACACCAACACCCGCCGCGCTCGTGGGGTCGTTCAACTCGTTCTCGCTGCGGTGGCGGCGCCGCTCGCGGTAGTCGGCAGCCGTGCTGTCCCGCCCGCCCATGCCGCCCTCCACTCGCTCGTCTTGACGCGGACGCCGTTGCGGCTGTTGCTGCTGATGCCGCTCGCGTTGCTCCCGCGCGGTGTCATCGATAATGCGGTCGTTGCGCAGCAAATACGCTGTCTGCCCGGCACATTGGAAGGACTTGAGCGCCAAGGCACGCGCCTCCACGTTGCGGTTCGGCACATCCACCCGGGCTACACGGCCCACGATGACGGTGGGGCCAACGCGCATGTTGAGCGCCTCGCCGAGACTCTTCGCCAGCATGAGTCGCACATTGCCGCCGTGTTGACGGCAGTTTGGGATCGGGTAAACAAGCACCGACGGCGCGCGCTCCTCCACCGCCTTGGCCGGGATCGCCGGCGGTGGGCGAGAGAGCGGGTTAGCGGACATCATGTTCAGCACACCATCGCCATAATTCATCGCCCCCAACACGCCGCCACCGTCCGCGGCCGACAAGTTCGACGGCGGTGGCGTTGACGTGTTGCCCAGCAGCGCCATCAGCTCCTCCGCGGTGGGGGCCTGGAAGAGGCTGTCGGTGCCGGGAGCGGAGTAGTTGCTCTGCGGTTGACCCTGATCGGCCGTCAAACTTGCCGTCGCATCCTCGCCAGAGAAGTTGATGGCCGCCAGCAGATCTTGCGCGGTGACCTGCGGCACAGCAAACTCTGACGTCGCCGCAATTCCACTGCGATTATTATCATCCCTGCCGCCGCTGCCATTATTGTTGTTGGTGTTGTTGCTCGTCGAGGAGGCACTGTTGCCCTGCATCGCCGCCATCTGCATCGCCTTCAACTTATCCGCCAACGTCTCGCCAGAATTGGAGGAGACAAACGGAGTGGCCGCTTGGCCTGCCGCGCCGGCAGCGCCTCCAGGGACGTTCAGCATCGATGTCGCGCCTAGTGGACTGGGAAAGACCGGCGTTGCGGCCTGGTGGGCGCTGTCGTGCGGCGTGCTCGATGGGTTGGCCTGCGCGCGGCGGGTGTGCTCAATCTGCTCCGCCAACGTCGGTCCTGCGTTTTTGCGCAAATTCACCGCCGCCGACTCGAGCTGCAGGCCGCCGCCGTCGCCGGAGTAGAGGCCGTCATCGCCGTCGCCGTAGCCGTCCACCACATCATGCACCTCGTACACCCCGCTGCCACCCCACATCCCGCTGTTGTTGCTGTTCCCTCCGTTCACGCCAGTATTCGGGACGGCATCGCCCAGCACGCCACCACCACCACCACCACCGCTTGCATCCGCCTCTGCCCCATCACCCCCGGCAGCAGCAGCTGCGGCGTCGTCGTAGCCCAGCTCCTTGCGCAGCTCCACCTCCACGTCCTCGAGAAACGTAATGAGCTCCTCCAGGTTGTCGCCGAGTACCTCCATATCCGGCGCGGCCTGCCGCAGTAGGAAGAGGTAGTACTCGTGGTAGGGGTTCTCGGGGTTGAGGAAGAAGAACATCTTGGGGTCGTCGCGCAGCAGCCGCGCCTCCGCCTCGCGAGTGCCCCTTGCCGCCATGCTCTTGGCGCACTTGCGGAAAATGTGGTCCACCTCAGCGGAGGGCAGTGGCCCCGAGTACGTCGCCGGCAACGCCCCCTCCGCGTTCGCATCGGCGTCCTCGTTGTGGTTATGACTCGTGTCCTCCTCAGCTGCCTTCGCGTCTGTTGTCGCGGCATCCGCTGCGGTGGCGGCCGCGGCGGCGCTCTTCGCAGCCGCGGCGGCTCTGCGGTCGGCACCGGTCGGCACCGTCACAACGGCTGGGGTACCGGGCTGCAGCTGCCACGCGTGGTAGCAGTAGAGGCGCTGGCGATGCGCTGCGGCCTGTGCCGCAGACACCCCCGTCGCAGCCTCCTTCTCTTCTCCGTCTCTGTCCGCGCCCTTGTCCTTCTCCTTGCTGTCCTGCTGGTGGGCCACCACCACGCGCTCTTCGCGCAGCCACTCCTTGCCCTGGGCATGTCGCCGCTCCCACCACGCCCACGCCTCCGCCAGCTCCGCCGCCATCGCCGGGTACGCGGCACCCGTCGCAGAGAGTCCGCCGCCGCGCACGAGTTGGCTTAGTTGGTGGCGGAGCTGCGCGCGCAGCTGCTGCAGCCACCGCGACGTGGTCGCCCGCATCGTCAGCGAGAAGCTCGCGTCCATCGCACGCACCACCTGCTGGCAGTGCACCGTGTCATACGGCTGCGGCGTAATGGACGTGGGGGGCAGCTGCGCGACGGGTGGCAGACCACGTGCCCGGCGGGTTTCGCGCCAGCTCCTCGTGAGCATCGACGACCACCCGCGGCACCGCAGCGGTGCCCGCCGTGGCCGCTCCTCCGTGTGTCCGCAGAAGACCAGCGCCGCGGCCTCGTGCAGTGGGTTGAGCTGCTCCACCACCACTGCCGTCGTGCTGCTTGTGGCACCGGCCGCCTCGCGCGACGCCTCGTCCGCGACCGCCTTCGCCAAGAAGAGGAAGGGCTTGCCAGCCGCCTTCACGCCTTGTGCTGTGTCCGCAAGCAACGAATCAGCCGCAAAGCTGGCGACGCGGCGGCCGGCCAGCGTGGACCCGGCCACGTCACCAGCGCTCGTGGCTGCTGCTGACGCGTTGACTGCGGCGGACACGGCGTCGTAAAGCAGCCCGGTGCCGTCCTCGCCAGTGGGCACGACGCAGCTCGGGTACAGCGCGGCGGTCACGCAGGCGTGCAGCGCACGGCTCGACGACACGTCTTGCGAGAGGGCCGTCATTGCGGTGCCCAACGCCGCACGCAGCTGCGCGGCCGCGTCAGCCGTGCTGCGGTAGCCGGTGATGCTCGCCCGCAGCGCCTTCTCTTCCGGGGACTCGGCGCGGTCGACGCTGCTGCTGACGCTGGTGGCGCTTGCCGCCGCCTCGCCGCCAGCCCCGACGCTGGCGCTGCCCGGTGGCGCGGCGAGGAGGCCGAAGGAGCGCAGCATCGCGCAGAGGCCCACCTGCGTGTCGAAGACGGCCGTCAGCACCTCCTGCGACACCCCGCACTCCGCCAAGAAGTCGTGCTCTGCTTCTTTGCTACCACGCACGGTACACCACATCTGGTACACGTGAAAGGCGGCCACAACATCGCTGAGGGAGTCGCGAGAGAAGAAGAGGCGGGCCTCGCCAAGCAGCGCCGCCTGCTCTGCCACGTCTTCGCGGGCCGCGTCCGGCGCATCGGCCGCTCGCACCGCCCCGACGCCGCGTAAGGAGAGGAGGTCGCTGCAGCACCACAGTGCACCGATAGCGGTGAGCGCCGCAACAGACGGCCGCAGCAGCGCACCGACGACCAGCAGACGAGAAACCGGGAACGGCACGGGCAGGCAGAGAGACAGCACGCCCATGGGCTGCAGTGCGAGGCGACCGTTGCGGATCGAGCCGACGTCGCTGTCCACGGCCAGATGCGCCGCCGCGCGCAGGTAGGCCTCCACCGATGTCATGACGCGGCGCACCGATTCGTACTTGTTCGCCGTCGCCGCTGGCACGCCGATGAGCAGCGCGGCGAGCAGGCTGGAAATTTTTGCCGTGACCGTAGACCCGCCTTCACCACCGTTGCTGCTGCTTTGAGGCGCGTTCGGGTTGCCGCCGAGACTGGCCGCAACGGCGGCGCGCTGCGCCAGCAAGCCTTCCTCCCGTGCCTGCAGCACCTGGTAGAGCTGCACGTAGCGGTGGAAGGGCAGACGGAAGACGACGTGCTGCGCAGGGTCGGCGTTCAGGCGCCGGTGCTGCGCGCTGTGCAGGACAGACTTTGGAATGAGTTGAATCACAACGGGCGACAGCACGGCGCTGGCGCTGCCAGACGACTCCGAGGCGTCACCCACTGTCAGCGTGGTCGTCATCTTCGCCAGACGCCGACGGTAACGCAGCTGGGTAATGCTGCTGTACTCGGTGGTGCAGGTGTCCGCCATAGTGGCGGCGTCGACAGGGGTGTGGGTGCTGCGTGCGCAATCCACCACGAGTCCAACGTCCACGCTGGAGGGCAGAACGGTTTGGCTGAGCTCACTCGTAGCCACCACCACCCACCGCTGCTGGGCGTCCGTCACGACCGTGCGCTGCGCTGCGGCGACGAAGTGCGCGAAGAGCGCGTCGTCTGCCAGGGCAGAAAAAACGCGTGGCGCGGCAGCCGCAGCAGCCGCATCCTCCTCTGCGGCATTCGCGCGTGATTCAGCTGCCGCACGCAGGGCAGCGGTGATGACGTGGACGTAGTAGTTGTTCGGCGCCACGATCAAAATGACCGGCAGCGGCGCACCTGGGCATCGCGCGCTGCGAGCCTGACGGTCAGCCCGGTCGAAGTGGTCGACGCACTCGCGGATGAGGGCGAGCCAGTACTGGCGGAAGGCGGCGGGCTGGGTAAAGTCGGCGTCGCCGGCAGCCATGATGCGTGCCACGGCATCGACGTTCTCGGCGTACGCCAGCAGCGCGCTCTCCACCGTGCTTTCCGCGCCTCCGCTGCCGCCATCGCGAACGGTGCAGCTACCCTCCTTCTCGCACTTGAGCAGCCACTGCACGGTCTCTTCGAGGTAGAGCGTGGTGGAGTTTGTCACGAGGATGGCGGACGGCTGCAGAGTGAAGGTGGTGGCCTTGCAGCGAGAAGGGGCAAGGTAGCTCAGCAGTGTCGTTGCAGTCGCCTCATCTGGGCAATTCAGGACGAGGTGTAGACGCCGACTACGCGTTGCATCTGCCGTGCTAGCGCTGCCGTCTGCACTCTCCCTACTATCCTGCAGGCTGCTACCACCTGCCGCTAACAGCACCTGTTGCTGCTGCTGTTGCTGCTGTTGCTGGGCGGTCAGGATATCACGCAGGAGAGCGAGGCAGAGCTCCGTCGACTCGCTGCGCAGGTGAGCGTCATCGAGCACGACGCAGCCCACATCTTCCAGGCACGGGTCGCACAGCAGCTGCCGCAGCAGCACCTCTGCCGTCGTCACCACCACACTCGTGTTCTCCTGCACCTCGACGAAGTTCGGCAGGGCGGCGGCCACGGTGCGCGAGGTCGTTACATCCTCGCCGCGCTCTTCACGTAGGCGCAAGACGGTCAACCGGGCAGCCGTGGCGTTTGCGCTGACCACCACAAGGCGGCGCCGCTTCAGCACCTCCGTTTCAGAGAGGACGATGGGCACCTGCAGCGTGCGGCCGCTGCCGGCGGGGCCGACCAGCGCCACCACGGCGTGGTTTAACACCGCATCCAAAAAACCCATGCGCTGCTGGTGGACGGGGAAGCGCTGGCGATGAGGCAACCACTGCCGCCGCAGCTTTAGCAGCTGTGTCATGGGCAGCGTCTTGACGGAGGAAAAGACAAAGGGCGGAAAGGGTGCGAGATGGTGGGTGGGCGGCGCCGTGCTCACCTCTACAGGCTGTGCCGCGGCCGTGGCACTGACGCTGTTCGCAGCGTTGCGCGCAGCAAAGGCAGCGGCGGCGGTTTGAAAGTACCCCTTTGCGGCTGCGACAGACGAAGACGACGACGACGCGCCTGAAGCGTTGCGTGCTTCCTGCCAGCGCTGCTCCCACCGCTCCACCTCCTTCGCGCTGATGGGGACATCGAGGAGGTAGTTGGGCCGGCGAGTGTCGAACGTGGCGGGGGCGGTGCTGCCGGCATGTGAGTTCTGCACTCGCTCGGCCGCTGCACGCAAAGCGCCGACGGGGGCTGCCGGTGCGACCTGCCGCGTGGACGGGTAGGTGCCCAAGCTGCACGACATGACCCTCACAATTTGTTTTTCGTCGCGGAAGTTTTTCAAGTTGAAAGTTGACTATTGAATTGGAAGCGGTAACAAAAACAATCTCACAAAAATACTTCTAAAGTGTGTGTGTTTGTTTGTGTGTGTGTGTGTGTGTGTGTGTGTGTGTATTAAAGGGACTAAATTACAGAAATGGACAACAAAACAGCTCAAAAGGTAACAGAAAAGCTGGGCAAATCAGTACCACTCAACAAGACACAAGAGCAGCTACAGGATGCTCTCCAAGTTTAGCGAAACAACGCAGTAGTATGACAGCAAAGAGAAGTGCACTGCTTTATTTAGTAGAAATGATGCACGAGCCAGCTTAGACGACAAAAGGAAAAAGAAAATAGAGGAACGCAGAAAAAAAAGACATTTCCAAAAATGATCAGGTTTGGTGTGTGTAGGCCAAACAATCAAGAAACAGCCAAGGAAAATAGAAAGGAGGGAACTGCCACATTGGCTACGTCGACTTTCAATAACGATTCTACCTTGACTTTATTTGCAGATACAGGAGTAACATTTTGGAGCCACACAACTCTGCAATTTTTAAAGCTCGCTGAAACACATCCAAAAACAATAAATCTATAGTGTTTCCAAATTGTTATGAAGCGGCTTTCATTTCGTAAATGCTTTGAAAATCAATTACTATCGTCCAGTTTCTGCAACAATGTGTATTTCTTGCTTTCTTTGTTGTTGCGGTAATGCCCAAGCGGGGACATCTGAAAGAAAAATAGACAAGAAACAGGTCGCAATGCGAGTAACAGGGTGGAAAGGAAAAAGAAGATGCAACGGAGCTATTCAAAATCGAGTTTAATTGAATTTATGGCCATCAACGCAAAGAACGTAAGGTGAAAAGAGCAAACAGAAGAGGAGAACAAACAAAACAGGAGAACAAACAGAACCACACGGCGTGGCGGTTAAAGCATGTCGATACAGAAACAGGACGCACAAACGAAGGGAAAAGAAAAAGAAAAAAAACAAAAACAAACACTCGTGTCCCTGCAAACACAATTAGCTGATGTGTGCTTGTGTCTCTGAAAAAGAAACAAAAAAAAAAGCACGGAAAGGCTGACAGGACACCAAATGCAGTGCGACTAAAGATCCTCTTTAATACCGCGCAGACGGCGCAGCTCCTCGTCGGTGATTGGCAATTGATTTGCCTCCAGTGCCTGCTCGATCAACTTCTGCATGCGGTAGTGGCGGTAGCAGAAGTAAAAAACCGCGATGGTGACAACAAAGCCGAGGACGGAGATGACGATGGTGCCGGGCGACGCCGAAAAAGCCGAGCTCAGCACAAACGACGCGTCACGGAACGTGTCAAGCGGGGCGGTGGTGCTGTTCGTCAACCACATGAAGGAGGCCTGGGTGATGTCCAGCGCCGGCGAGCTCTTCGAGTTCCACGTGCCAATCGTCAGTGGATCAGCGCCCCACAACTGCACATTAAGCGAGTAGGCGGCCCAAAGGCGGTTGCCGTTAGAGTCGAGGGTGCAGTTGCCTGTGATGGTGTCGATAGACGTGTTGCGGATGTACGGCAGAAGGTTTGCCGCCACCTCCATCGACACGTTGGCTGCCATCGCGCGCGTGACGGCGTTAATAAGAATGTTGCCGGCGTCCACCGCAAAGCCGGAGAAGGGGGTGATAGCGCTTGTGTCGCACGCCTCAATAGACGAGACAAAGCCGCCATCGCTCATAATCTTCTTCATCGACGTAATCATGTTCTTGTTGGCGCTACTCTGGTACGCCGCATTAATTGCGGCCAGCTTCGCGTCCGTGACGTAGGGCACCACGCAGATGGAGCTCGGCAGCTTGCGGCGCAGCAGCTTGCCAGTGGTGGAAGAGGCCGTCGCGTGGCACAGCGGGGCGTCGAGGAAGAAGATGTACTTCTGCATGTAGGAGAGACTGTCGGCCAGGTTGAAGAAGGCCTGCGCCTCCGCTTCGGTGAAGGGCACCAGCAGCACAACAATGCGACTGACCAGCTTTGCGTAAATCTTCGCCATCACCTCCTTCATCGCCGCCTCCGTCGCGTTGCCCAGCGAGTACGACTGCTCGACGTAGAGGTTCTGCTTCTGCATCGTCGACTTCATCGTGGCGGCGCGCGAGATGCCGAACTGGTCGTTGAGAGAGATAAGAATCACACGCTCCCACCCGTAGTGCACGCAGAGCTGCACAATCGCGCCGTCCTGAAAAGCATCCTTGGGCATACTGCGCGAGAAGTATGGGTAGGTGTACGGGTTGTCGGTGAAGTAGTCGTTTGACACGGCGTAGTCCAGCTGCGGCACCATAAACTCGTTCACGATCGGGGTGAAGGCCATGGCAACGGAGTCAGAGGCGGGTCCTGTCAAGACAGTGCACGTGCGGGCAATTGGGATAAGCGAGGCCAGCCCTGTCACGCCGCTCGCACCGGTGCTGACGGCCACCGGGTAGAAGTTAAACACGTCGTCGCCGTCGTTGTCCTCCACGCCGGCGTTGTAGGCCTCCAAGACGTACATCATCGCCATCATCATCTGCGCCGACGCGCAGTTTGACGCCGCGGTCATGCAGATCTTCGCCGTGCGCAGCGGGGACGTCTTCACCAGCGCCGACGTCGTCGTCGCGTTCAGGTTCACCTGCGTCGCCGCCGTGGAGTAATTCTTGAGCGACCAGGTCACGAGCGGGTTGCGAATCGGGTGGCTTGCCGTGATGAGGTAGAAGACAGATTCCACGCGCTGGTAGTAGATGGGATCGAAGGAGACAGTGCCGGTGTAGCCGTTGAAGTGCGCGGCGCGCAGCGTCGTCATATTGTCGATCACGCCCTCCGCGGCGTCAATCATCAGGAGGCCATCAAGGAGGTAGCTGAGCACAAAGGCACCGTACTCATCCACCTCAGTGGAGGACGTCGTTGGGAAGAAGCCTTGCGCCACGAGCTCGTCTGGGGTGGTGTAGCCCGAGACGAAGAGCGCACCCCACGGCTTCGTGGTGCTGTTCACATCCCCTGTCAGGTTCGACAGCACGTTTAGGCTCTCGCGGGAGCCGATCAAGAAAGCGGTGCTGCTCGCGCGTGCGTTGCGCTTCACCGCCGCCCGCATTCGCAGCATCTCCGCCTCCTTCACGAAGCACGCCACGCCGCGAGCGCGGTACTCGATGAGTTGGGTGATGACGTCATCGTCGTCGGTGTCCGACGCCGCGGAGTTGATGTACGTCTGCGCGACAATGGTAGGCGTGGTGGAGGCTGCCTGCACCTGCCCGCTGAGAATCGCCTGCACGCCGTCGCCGTAGCCGTCGTTGCTGAAGGTGACGCCCATCGAGTACCACTGCAGCTGGTTGGACACCACCTCCAGCAAGCCGCGCACATTGATCATGTCGCGCGGCACCATGCACATCGTGCGCGGGTTCGTCGTCGGCTCGCACAGCCGCGTGTTGGAGGAGTGGGCGGAGATGACAAGGATGTTCGAGGTGGTGTCGTTCTGCCGCAGCAGGTCCATCACAGAGGCCGACACATCCGCCGTCTCGGCGAGGAAGAGAACGCTCGGGTAGCGGCTGTCATCGTTCAGCAGCGCCGTCAGCTCTGTCAGCGCCGTGAGCATGCTGCCGTGCGTGTCCACGATAATCGGGGTGTGGCGGAAGAGGTTGTGCAGGTAGTTGTGTGGGGCAGACGAGTTGGTGAGGAAGGCGTGGATGGCTTCGGAGAGGGACGACTCGGTCATGGAGGTGCGGCTGAGGTCCATCAAGATGGCCCACACAATGCCAGCCGCGTTGCTCGAGCTTGACGAGGTCACGGCAGCCGTTGACGTCGTTGTCGACGTCGTACTGGTAGACGTGCTGGTCGTGGTGGTGGTCGTTGGAGTTTCAGTGGAAGTCGTGGTGGTTGTCGTCGGAGCCTCCGTAGTG
>MDUD01000354.1:0-21077 GCA_002216565.1 Crithidia mellificae | reverse complement strand
TTTTTTTTCCAAGGTGCTCTGTTGGTTTTACTTGTTAATATTTCAGACAGATCGTTAGGGATGGTTTTTAGACAATTCGTTGTATAAACGCCCTATGAAAGCTCAATTTTGCGCATTTGTTTCGCTTTGGATTAATTTTGTTGAATGCTCCTTTTCCTTTTTTACGTGGTGCTTTTATTGTAAAAATGTCCGTGTGTTTAGATGAAACACATGGCGGTTGCTATTAATTTACGTTCAAAACTGGACTAATTTCTTTTTCCCCGCTAGTGTGAAAGGCGGCTTTAATTGTTTTCTTGGTATTTAATTTTATGTTTTTTTAAAAGAATTTAAGCGGTTTTAAAACTTTTGAGAGAATTTATCTGTTCACGCAAGGCTAATGCTTTACATGCTAGACATTCGCAAAAAGAGATCGAGGCAAAACTCACAATTTGAATAAGTAAGCATTAAAATCAATTTGTATGTTGCACGTTTAATATATCTATCTGACGCAAATAATAAAAACTAGGTTTCATTATCGTTGCCCTCTTACTTCCTACTTTTCCGATTCGGTACACGTATACCTTTACAACTAACGTTATTGTTTGGCAGTTTGTCTTCTGACTTTAAAAGACTTTCTTACACTTGTACAAGCATTTCACTCCCCTAACAAATACAAAAATGTCGACCGAGAACAGCGAGAACGCGATTGTGCGTGTGAGCTCGAACAAGCGCAAGTTTGGTTACGTGGACTACGCTAAGCACCGCCTTCATGAGGGCTACCCTGAGGTCACCATCTCTGCTCTCGGGACTGCCATCGCCGATGCAGTTTCCGTCGTGGAGCTTCTGAAGAACCAGGGTGTGGTGCAGGTCAAGAAGATTCGCACTGCGCGCTCTCAGTTCGACGATGTCCGCTCCACCACCACGGATAAGATCGAGATTACCCTGGTGAAGTCCGCTGACTTTGACAAGATCTACGAGCAGCAGCAGAAGGACCGTGAGGCAGCTAAGGCGAAGGCTGAGGCCAACGGCGAGGACGATGAGTAGTAAATCAGTTGCACATCGTGACTTTGCTCACTGTTGCATCAACAAAAAACAATCCTTTTGCAAAACTGTAAATACGTATACCCGTCAAGCTTTACTATTACCTTATCAAAATTCTACACTTTTTTTTTGTTCCTTTTTCTTTCTAATAACGGTCGAAGTCGTTTATCTCTGGCACGCAAAAAGGTTTTTGTTGTGCGGAGCGATTTTTAAAAAAAAATGGTTAAAACTTATTCATCAACAACTTGACATCCGGTTGCCGTCGTGGCGTTCGATACAAATAGCCAGAGCGGCAAAAAGTCTAATGTTAATGAAATGGAAAATCAAAATTGTTTTTGAATACAGGCTCTCTGAAAAATTTGCAAGTTTCGGATGTGCATTCAAAAAGATTCAAAGTAAAAATTCAAAAGACACGTTATTAAATAACTTTTGGTTCATTTTAATCTCCACGTTCGTCTAAAACGCTCATAAGCGTTTTCCTCCGCACCTTTCTTCGACTGCCTGAAACTGAACGAGGTTATTGAGAGATAGGGAGAGAGACAGAGAGGGAAAGAACGAAAGTAATAATGGAATAGAGAGCAGCTCTTAGATAAGCAATTGGGATGTGCGTTTAAGGGGCGCTAAATGCTCGTGCGCCTCGTTTGTCAGCTGGTCTGAAAGAAGCGGTCATGAGAACAAAAGGTGAATCGTGATGTTTCTTTCCTACTTCCAAGCGGCAGACACAATTAATAAACAAAATGGGTGTACTTAAAAATGCATCTTGCCCTTTTTTTTAAAATAATAAAGAGCCATTTTATGAAACATGCAAAGGCATGCGTTTTGTAATTAGCTAATTATCTTCTCCATGATTCCTCAATCTCCTTTTAAGTTCTTCGACCGCACACGTGAATTTTATATAATTGCTTTTTTATTGTTATTGTAGATAAAAGCTCTCTCATTTTTACCCGCTCTCAACGAAATTTATTTATATTCCCAATTAACTATAATACAACCCCTGCCCTTAAATCAAAGAAGGACAATATGACGTCGGCGACTGAAGTTCCGAGCAACGTTGTGCGCGTGGGTCTCCAGAAGGCCAACGCCATCTCGGCAGAGCAGGCGAAGCTTCGCCTCCACGAAGGTGCTGGCGAGATTACCATCACGGCGCTGGATCTGGCTATCAGCTCCGCTGTCATCGTGGCGCAGATGCTGCGTGATCAGAAGATGGTGGAGATCACCAAGATTTACACGCGTCGTGGTCCTCTTAACACCGAGGAGAAGAAGAGCCGTGTTTGCGATCAGATTGAGATTAAGGTCGTGAAGACGCCTGAGTTTGACGCGATCTACGCCGAGCAGGCGAAGGTCCGTGCGGAGCGCAAGGCCGCCCGCGAGGCGGAGGCTGCGGAGGCTGAGGGCGAGGAAGCCAAGGAGGCGAAGGAGTGATTTGGCGTGCTCACCTCTTTCTTGTTTCGCACATATTTATTTTGCTTTTCTTTTCATTTTCTTCATTTTTGCCTAGGTTAGGTTTTGCGTAAGGCACCAGTGCGAATGGTATGCAAAACCAAACTTTTCTTTTTTAATTTTTAGCTAGACCCCCTCTTGACAACGTCGATATTTCTCAATTCCCCGTCTCTCTTTTTCTTTTTCTTTTTAACGACTCCCTAGTTTATTTTTTCGTTTCCGGTTTTACTTCCATCCGAGCGTTAGTTTTGCAGTCGTGTTCTGACTGTCAGAACACATAGCGTGTAGCGCTTTATTATTTACAATGCTTTCTGGGTGTTGACGCGATAAGGCTTGTTTGTCTCGGTAGAGTTTTTCTCACCTTGCCGTTTCTGCATCTTTGAAGTATAGGATCTCCGCGCCCTAAAAAAAAAATTCTAAAAAAGAAATAGAGAAAAACAACAACAAGCCTAAGTAAGGAAAAAATAATTATGCAGAAAAAGAAAACAAAAATAACCAAAAAGCAAAAAACAGATCAAAACGATATTAAAAGAAGAATAAAAAGACTGTTTGATTCTATTTATCACAAACAAATGAAAATCAGAGCTTCTAGCGCGGCGAGTGTTGTGTATGAAAATCGACTTTTTCAAACAAAAGTCACTATATCTTTTTTGCTTCATCGAGCGCGGCTGTGTCAAGAAGGATGAAGCAGGAGCACCTTTTTCTTTTCTTGTGTCGATGTTTTTCCTTTTCACTTTCTAAAAAAGTGAAGAACGGAAAAACAACTAGGCTTGAAAAGAACAGTGTTTCCGTTTGTTCGTGTGAAGCTTGATGTTGTCGCTTTTTCTCTTCATATTTACTTCTTTTTAGGTGCGCGGCGTTTTGCGCATCAACTGTTTTGATGGTGATGTATATGCTCAACTTCCTTTCTTCTATCTTTATACCTTGCGGCTTTGTTTTCCGATTTTCACCACACATTATTCTGGCTCTCGCACACCCCGTTTTTTTTTCCTCACGTGCTTTCTCCATCGTGCGTCTTAATTATAATGTAGAAACCCACAATCAATAGTGCAAAATGGAGGACTATCAAATTATAGAGTCCATCGGAGAAGGATCCTTTGGCAAGGTATACAAGGCGCGGATCAAAGGGACCGGGCAAATAGTTGCGATGAAGTTTATTGTCAAGAAAGGCAAAAACGAGAAGGAGCTGAAAAACCTTCGCAGTGAAATTGAGATTCTTACGAAGCTGAATCATCCACACATCATTATGCTTTTCGATTCTTTTGAAACGGACTCGGACTTCGTCGTTGTGATGGAGTACGCGCAGGGTGAGCTTTACGACATCTTAGAAGACGATAAGCAGCTGCCGGCAAAGGAAGTGCAAAAAATAGCAAAGCAGCTTATTCAGGCGTTGAATTACTTGCACTCTAATCGCATTATTCACCGTGACATGAAGCCGCAGAACATCCTCATCGGACAGAACGGGGCGGTGAAGCTTGCTGACTTCGGCTTTGCGCGATCGATGAGCTACAATACTATTGTTTTGACGAGTATTAAAGGCACCCCGCTCTACATGGCGCCCGAGCTGGTGCAGGAGCGCGCGTATGATAACAGGGTCGATCTATGGTCTTTAGGGTGCATCCTGTATGAATTGTACTACGGGAAACCACCCTTTTACACCAACAACCTTTTCGCTCTCATCAAGAAAATTGTCTGCGAACCTGTCAAGTTTGACAACAAGACGGACGACCCCATAACCCCAGAGTTTAAAAATTTTCTTAGCGGCCTGCTGACCAAGTCGGCCTCGTCGCGGCTTAATTGGCCCGACCTGCTCAGCCACCCTTTTGTGCAACTCACAAAGAACGACGCGACGTGGCAGGACGCTATTGTGCGGCACGATACGAAGATGAAGGCGCGGATGGACAAACTGGGCTGTCTGCGCCTCCACGGAGGAGCCAGCCGCGCGGCGCCGAAGCACCAGGTATCGCAAAAAGACGAAATCATTAACGCACAGACGGCGCGTAGCCTGGAAACGGGGCGAGAGACAGAAGTTCGCACAGCTTTGGGGCAGCTGGTGCGAGCTGCCAACGCAGCCAATGGGGATTTGACCAAGTGCTCCGCACTGCTCGGCGTTTTTGACTTTGGTATCCTTGAAGCCACGCTCAAGCTTTTCACTCAGAAGCAGCCGCAAGCAACGGTGCAGCTGGCCCTGGAGTTGCTCCAGGCGCTCCTGTTCCCCGAGAACGGTGACGTGGTTGCATTCCCGTCACAGCGTCCCAAGCGCGACGGGATTGAGATCCTCGAAGAGCGCAACTCGCACCAGCAAGTTGACTTGTTCATCCGCCAGCAGGTCGCGATCGGGCTGACTAAGAAGCCGCACGACGCTTTGGACTACATTGTAGGCGAAATAGGGAATAATGGGAACGGGCAGGCTGAGATATGCGTCAAGATTGTTTTTCAGTGCTTCCGCTGGGAGAACAGCTTTGGGCCAACAGTCACGCAGCTGCGCATGTTTCCGGAGATGTGGACGGCCGTTCTCTCTTCTGTGGACCACGAAAGCGTGTCGAAGGGCAAAGTGTCGCACGAGTACGCTGCCCTAATCTTTCACACGGTGTCCATTGTCATTCCGCACATCAAGCTTGCAGCGCCGCAGCGCATTAACCGTGAAAAAGTACTTCATCTTGTCACACAGGCACTGTCCGCTGTGTGCTACTATGAGGTCACCGCAGTGGACTCGAAGCGAAATAAAATACCGCCTCTCACGTACGCCGCAGCCGCCGCGCTCCTCATTGCCTTTGCACATCGCGAGCTGAAAGATATCGTCTCTTTTACGGTAAATGACGCCTTACTTGACGGGATCTACTCCATTGTGGATGCGGTTTTGGCAACACCAAAGCGTCCGGTTCCAACCCGCGCGGTGGGTAGCAGCTACGGATACCCTGACTACGGCCTGCTTGACGGTGTGGCGCACATGCTTTCTTTAATTTTCTCGGACGCGGAGTCGTTGGTGTATGCCAAGCTGTCGGACAAGCCGGATCGCCGCTTTTTAGAGAGCGACACCAAGAATCTAGCGCAGCTGGTCATGACGTTGCTTCGCGACAGCGACGCGCGGACGGAGCTGTCGCCAAACGGCGTGCAAACGCTCTTGCGCGCGGCTCAACAGATCTTCCAGCAGCAAAAGGAGCAGGTGGCGTCGATGAGTTTGTTGATGGAGCCCATCTCACCCTACGTTGGCGAGTCTGGCAGCCTGTGCTGGCTCGCCGTCGTGTGCCGCACGCTGAAGACGGACTACTTCAAACAGCTTTTTAACTGGCCCGCCTGTCGAGGAGGCGGTGCGACGGGGGTCAGTGCGCACGTGAACATTGTCTCCCAGATTCTGTCGGACTCGCTGAGGCCCGTGAGCTCATCGTCAAACCCGACGCCGGCGGAGGAGCAGCTGTTAGGGGAGGTGACGCGAGTCCTGTACAAGGAGCGGGTAGTCGAGCTTCTTGTCAACGCGATGGACTTCTCGGAGGGCGTGTTCCTCGGTAGCCCATTCTCTATTATTGCGAAGCTGTGCGCCAACTCGGTCGACTTCATCAAGGCCTTTGTGGACTGTGGCGGCGTCGACCCTTCGCGCATCCGGCGCGTGTTAGACCCCGACAAGGCAGGAACGGGGCTGATGTCGGACGGCCTTGTTGTCCTCTCGCAGATGGCGCGCATGTCATCAGAATTCTACGAGGCCATTCACAAAGCTAATTTGTACGATTGCATCGCCGCGCTTCTGCAGCACTCCGAGAAGGATCTGCGAGGCAAAACGTGCACGCTGATCGGCAACCTCTGCAAGCATTCAGACTATTTCTTTCAACCGCTGGAGAAGCATCACATCATCGAGCGGCTTGTGAAGTGCTGCAGCGACAGCGACGCGCAGACGCAGAAGCTGGCGGCGTTTGCCATTGGCAACGCCGCTTTCCACAGCGACTACCTCTACCGTCTACTGACGCCCGCGATTCCTTCGTTGGTGGGCCTTTTGGCGTGTGGTGACGCCAAGACGCGTCAAAACGCTGCTGGGGCGCTGAGCAACTTCGTGCGAAATGGCGATCAGCTGGTTGCACCACTGGAGGCTTCAAACGTTGTGGAGGCGCTACTCAAGATGCTGCGCGACGATGACTCACTCTCGTCAAAAAAGGTCGCCGTCTTGACCATTAATTCGTTCTGCACATACGACGTGTTCCGCCGCAAGTTTGTTGATCTGGACCTAAGAGAGGATATTCGGAAGCTGCAGCAGGACCCAACCGCTCGTGCAGACCCTTCTATTCAGAAGTACGTAGGCAAGCTGGTGGATCGGCTTGGTTGAAGTGGCATGCCGGCGAGGCAGAGGGTGCTTCGTGGCGCCGCGACACGCTTCCCACTCCCTTTTCTTGAGGTCTTTCACCATAGTCATCTTTTTGTTTCATTGGTTTCTTACCCGTTTCTTTTTTGGTTTCGTGCACATCTTTTTCTTTTCTGTTTTACCTTTCTTTTCTTTTCGGTCGGTGCCATTGCAAATGTGGCCGTAGAGTCGTGATTTTTTTTTTTTGTTTCACCGCTTTTTTCTCTTTATCATCTCTCCCGAGTATCATTGTCGCAATGAACGATCCGCAAATGTAATGCCGCCCAACGTTTTTCTTTCTCCTTTCTGTTTTCGGTGCTTATTTCTCTTTCGCTTTTTCTTCCATGTACGATGCCCTTGTATTATAAGAACACGCCATTTTGAAGAAGAGTCGCTATTGACTCTACTGATGTCCTTTTCTCTCTGTATACTTTATTTTGACAAGTTTTTTTTTTGTGAATAGATCGAGAGGAGATACAGGTGATAACGAAAGGTACGTAGAGGCCGCAGCTGAGCATCTCCTGCAAGCAGATGCCTTGAAACGAACGACTCACACGCAGAGCGACTCATCAAGAAGCAAAAAAGAAAGGTTAAAGAACACGTCCACCACACTCAACTGCCGAGCTTGCATAAGTCGTAAAACAGATTTATGCCCATTTTCATCTTCAACAGGAATGTATATGTTACACAGTGCAACGAAATCTGCTTGTCGAGGGAACGGTGGCATTTACGCACGCAATCGACGTCTTTAGTAGAGGAGATTCTGCGTCATGCTCTCGCTGTCTTCGCGTTGCTTCAGCTAGAGGCTCTCTCTCAGCCTCTCTGCTTCGCCGTGATTCAACAAGAACAAAAAAATCGCTGTAGATGACATGTTACTACTCGATGTGCAAAGTGCTCTACCTGCCATTTTCTAATTCTATTGCTTTTTATTTTCTTTATTTAGTCGAGAAACAAAGAAACTAAGAGGCTCACATAATCTTTCCGTTTGTACCTCTTTTATCAGAAGAGACTAATCCACTGCGCGATAAAACTCACAGAGAAATACTGAAAAAGAAAAACAATGTCTTCGACGGACATTCCTGACGCGGCACTGGAAAGCCAGTTTGCCAACGCCAAGGCGTACCTTATGCAAGCTGATAGGGACGGCGTAAGTGCCTACGACCAACTGACGCGACTGATGGAAACGCTTCTCGAGAGTAACCCCGAAAATGTTGCTGCTGATCCATCCAAACTGCATGAAATTCTTAGCTTCATTCAGACGCACAGCTTTGCGTGTGGGGAGAGCACCGCGCCGAGCAACGAGGCCTCGCCTCTGCCCGCGGAAGAGCTGCAGCGCTTCCACGACAACAAGAAACTCTTCGACCAGCCCGCGCCGGAAGTGCGGACAATAATTGAGCAGCCGGACCCATACACAACCATTACCACCACCACAGTGGTGCCACTGAAGGCCCCCTCCTTCGAGTCGGTGGCCGCACAGAACAAGTACTGGACGGCGGCGGGTTGTGGGATGGCGCAGGAAGAGGCTTTCCTGCTCGACCGCTCCATCACAAACCTAGCGATGGAGAAAAATCTGCAAGACATTCAATTTGCAGGTAAGATTTTCGGCACACGCGGCGACTACTTTGTGCTGCGAACGCGGCGCTACGTGGAAGCTGGCGAGAAGGTGTACGTTGAGACCAACACGATGCCGAAGCCCTCGCGCAAGAAAGGCGTCGTGGTGCCAGTGCAGCCGGAGCCCGGTTTTGTAGGAGCAAACCGCTACACTTTTTGGGTGACCACTGCCCCGTCTGTGGCCTGGGAGAAGCTGCCGGACGTCACGCCGCAGCAGATCAACGCGGCGCGCGAGATAAAGCGCTTCTTCACCGGCGACCTTGCCGCGCCGGTGTGTGCGGCCTTCCCGTGGAGCGAGGCTGTCTACCTGCGCGCGCAGCTGGCGCGCATCACCAGCGCCACCTCCATCGCCCCGCAAGGCGCGCTCGAGGAGCCGGAGCCGGCGGCGGAGTCGGAGGAGGAGGAGGAGGACGTCGAGGACGGAGAGGGCGACGGGGCGGCTGCGCGGCCGCCAAAGGAGGCGAAGTATCGCCCACTCACCGTGCCTGCAGCTGACTTCGGCGAGGAGGAGATGGACGTGGTGCAGCTGACGACCGACCGCTGGGTCCACGCCGGGGGCTACCTCTACCAGACCGGGCGTGAGACGAAAGTACCGCCGAAGCGCGAGGAGGCGGAGGACGAGGAGGAGGAGGAGGCTCCTGCAGGGGACCCGGAGGAGGAGAACGAGCTCGGCGAGGACGAGGAGGAGCCGGCGGAGGAGGAGGAAGATGTCGAGCTCTTCGCGCCAATCCAGAACGACTACCTGTACGGCGTCGTTGACATCCCGCAGCCACCCCCAGTTGTCGATGACGACGAAGAGGAAGAAGAGGCGGAGGGAAATGAAGACGGGGAGGACGGGGAGGAGAAGGAGGCGGCGGAGCCCGACAACGCCCCTCTCAAGCCCCTCCGCAGCGAGGACGTGCCAGAGGACGACCCTAGCAAAATCAAGATCCCATGCTGGACGATGCGGGTGGCGAATAACGTTAGCAAGGCGCACCGCGTGGCGGTGGTGCAGTCGCTGCGCTGGCCCGGCGCGACGGCGTTTGCGGCGGAAGGTGGGAAGAAGTGGGGCTGCGTGTACTTTGGCAACGGACTGAAGAAGACGGACGCGGCCTACACGCCCCCACCGGCTACGCCGGTGCAGCCGGAATGCGCGGACGTGGTCGAGGTGGCTGACCCGACGGCGACGGTGGAGAAGCTTGTGCGCCGCGGCGAGGAAATTCCAGAGGCCGATAGTGAGGCGGATGTGGATGAGCTGGAGGAGGAAGACGACGGTTGAAATATAGAGTGCAAAAGTCCCACATAGATTGAAGCCGCCCCCCTCTTTATTTATTTTTCCCGAAGCACCGAACATGGGCCCTCTGCTCTGGTGCCTTTAGCGAAGGTTTGCCTCGTCTGCCTCCTGCGCTCCAAAAAATGTAATTTTCCTGCAGTGCTTTTACTTTTCATTTTTCCAATGTTCAATTCCTTGTTTTTTTTTCTTCTGCTGAGGACGTGGGACTCACCGACACGTTCATTTACGCGTTGACCTATAGCTTTTGAGCTGCAGGTAGCGAAGAGATGTCACCTTCCTCAGCCCAATTTTTTTCTTTGCATGTATTACTAGCAATGTGTTTTCACTACTTCGAAGTCAAGCAGTAGGGGCATTAAAGGAGAGGCGGTTGAAGTTGAGAAAACAGCAATTGCGCTTGTCACTTTTGCTGCGTCAAGATTAATAAGAACAGTTGTTTTGCAACTATGAAATCCTATGCCTGGATGTTGTGAACATCAACATCAACTTCAAAAGCACCATAACAAGTCAACGCTCAAGATGGCCCTGTGTGTTCGAAATAGAATATACTTGAAAAAGCTATTTCCATTAGAACTTTCGCTTTCCACAGTGAATTCGCATTTATTGAGGACCTAAAAATGAGACATGAAACTTTCTTGTTTCTTACGCAACCTTTCCTTTTTTTCCCCCATATTTTCATTGTTTTCGATCCACCTAACAAACGCCACCCGTCCTTTGACTGTGTGCTGTACGTTTTCTTGCGTCACAACTAACGCAGTCAGTGCACAATTGGCGTGCATCGATTACCCTCTCGGTCGTTGAACGCGTCACGCCAAGACTGCAGCGAGAACCAGCTGTGGGCTTCTCGTTGACTCTGTTTGCCTCTTTTTGTTTTTCTTTCTCTGTTCTACACTTTTGCTCCCACTCGCTCGTAGCTGAACCTGCCAACGCAAATGCTGCAGCGGTTTCTACGCCCGTCGCGCAGCTGCTGCCAAAGTGCGCAGCAGGCCACCGCGGCGCTCAGGGTCTCCCTTCGCTTCGGCACCAACGTCGGCGGCTCATACTACCAGGAGTCGGACACCGCGGGAACGACGCAGATGAACAACGATCTCCGCCTCGGTCTCATGATCAAGCCGCAGAGCACCCTGGCGGAGTTGTGGGAGCAGGCCGTCAAGGCGTGGCCGCACCGCCGCTTTTTGGGCAGCAAGATGTGGGTGCGCGGCAAGCTGGGCTACATCTGGGCCACCTACGAGTCCATCAATGGCGAAATTGAGGCGATGCGGACGCTGCTGCACAAGATGGGGGTGGAGAAAGGCTCTCGTGTGGTGGTGATCAGCGAGAACCGGTACGAGTGGGTCGTGGTGCACTTCGCCACGATGCAGCTCGGGGCTCACTTTGTCGCGTTGCCAACAAACGTGACGCCGTCCGAGGCACAGCTCGTGGTGAAGAGCACGCAGGCAAAGGTTGTTTTCGTCGAGACAATGGCGTCTTACGCCGCCATCAAAGGATGGATCGGCCGAGTAGGGCAGCTAGAGCAGGTGCTCTGCTTCGAGGACCAAGTTGGCGAAGGGAGCTACGCCGTGGCGATCAACATTGCCGCGGACGTCCCGGAGAAGACGCCGGCGCGCACGGACATTCGTGCTGAAGACACCGCAATGATTGTTTTCACTGCAGGGACGACGGGGCCGCCGAAGGGTGTGATGCTGTCGCACCGCAACGTCGTCGCCAACGTCAGCTCCATCTACTCCAGCCTCGGCGAGGCCCTCACCCACTCGGACATGTTCATGTCGCTCTGCTCATGGTGCGTCGCCGGCGCGCTCACCGCGGAGCTGTACCAGGCGCTCTGCAAGGGTGCGAGCGTGTGCATCCCCCCGGAGCTTCTCGAAGGCTTTCAGGACTTGCCGCTCGTCAACCCCAGCGTCATCGTCTCCGTCGCGCAGCCCTTCCAACGCGCCTACTCCAACATCGTCGACGACATCCTCAACCGCGGCAGCTTCACGAAGGATCTCACCCGCTTCACCGTCGGCCGCATCACCGAAAACCGCCTCATGTTCCAGAAGCCGGGCCGCACCCTCCGCGCCTTCTCGCACGCACTGCTGGGCAAGTTTAAGGCGCAGTTTGGCACGGAGCTGCGGGTCGCCATCATCATTGGGCACCAGCTGACCAAGGACCAGTCGGAGCTGATGGCGGATCTCGACGTGTTTGTCGTCAACACGTACGGCTGCATGGAAGCTGGCGGGCTCGTCGCGACTGACGTGGATGTGCCGCAGCGCCTCAAGGCCCTGCCGGGTGTGGAGGTGCGCATCGTGAACGAGAAGAACGAAATTGTAGCACCGGGCGACCTGGGTGAAATTCTCATCGAGGCACCGAACGCGATGCAGGGGTACTTCGACGTCCACATCGATCCGGAAGAGGCGAAGAACTCGCTGGTGGAGTACGGCAGCCGCACCTTCGTGCGCACCGGCGACTACGGCACGCTCACGGGCGGGTGGATGACGGTGAAAGGCAGCAAGGACATCCTCATCAATCTAGCAAATGGGAAGACGGTGAACCCCCTTGACGTGGAGGCGGCGCTGATCAAAAGCCCCTTCATCAAGCAGGCCTTTGTTTTTGGCAACAATCGCCCCTACGTTGTGGCGCTCGTTGTCGCCAACACGAAGGCGATTGCCATGCACCTGCGCAAGGTGGAGCGGCGTGACGGTGTGCCGCTGGTCAGCGACCGCGAGAAGGCGGACTGCATCCGAGCTGAGCTGCGCCGCGTTTCGCAGGACCTGCCACCGCGCGCGCATGTTCGCCGCTTTGCCTTTGTCGACGATTTCACCCTTGCCAACGGGTTCATGACTGTCAAAATGGGTTACGCACGGCAGAAGATCGAGGACCACTACGTGCACTACTTCGAGGCGCTCTACGACGAGACACCGAAGTTCTACGGCTTCGCAGTAGATGACTACGACGATCTCTTCTAAGCATGGCCGAGAACGACAGCTTTGCAGCTTTTGTTGCTGCTGCTCTTCATTCTTTTTTTCTTCTCTCTGCTCTCTACCGCCTCTCGAGCTTCCCTTGACGCCTGTTGATGAATCACTACGGCTCTTTTTCTTTTTTTTTTTTGCGTGTGTAGGCTTGCGTAGGCGGGTTCTAGTGCAGGTGCAAAGCCCGCTTTCCCCTGTTTCTTCTTCTCACGTTTTCTTCCGTCATTCCGTCTGCTGTATGGGCGGAGTCGTGTACAACTATGCGTTTTCTGTGTTGAGCGAGATGTTGTTTTGGTTTTCTTTCTCTCCCTTTAGGGAGAGAGTGCTTGTGGTTGTACTTCACATTACTTACTTCTTACCGAGTAATCACCTTAAACTAACGAAAAAAGCAACGACATCAAAAAGCCTTCTCATCGACGCAACTGCAAAAGGGTTGATAGACAGAAAGGTACATGCGGCTTCTGATAAAAAAAAAACCGTTTATTCAGCCCAAACCAGGCGAGCTTACGGTAGTTAAATGCAAATGACAAAAGTGGGGAGAACATGCTGCGCCGCTAGCTTATAAGACGACGATGAGAATTTTTTTTTTCGTTACATGTTGGCGTTGGACTTGCTTTTCAGACCTCTTTTGTTTTTTTCTTTCCCGTTTGCCTCACCTCTCTGTGCATTGCGGCGCTTCCGATGTTGCAACTGGATTTGCAAATTAGTTCAAAAACAACAACAAAAAAGAGAAGAGGGCCAGGAACAGGCCTGCTGTTTTGCTTGAGAACTTGACGAAAGCCGGTCAAGCAAACAAACAAAAAAGCAAGACTGTAAGTCAAGAGCAAGCAGCTCGTTCTTGCATCGACCACGCATCAATCCTCTCTCCCATTAATTTGCATAATTTACAATGAGCGACGCCACTACCCTCTCGTCTGTTCTGATTCCCCTCTCCGCGAGGGCTGGCGAGATGGCGCAGGTCCAAGATCTGCTCAGCATGCTGGAGCACTGTTTCATTGATGCCTTCAAGATGAGTCTACCTTTTGATGCGAAGTCGAAAAAAGAAGAGACAGCGGCGACATCCCCTGTTTCTCCCTTGCCGCCCTCCTCTTTCCCCTCCATCGATGCGGGCGAGGAGGCCAAGCTGTTAGCCGTTCGCGCCGTCACCAGCTTTCATCGCAGCGGCGCCACGCGGCACCGTGCCTTCTTTCAAAACCACGACTACCACCCGCACGCTGCGCTGTTTATTCTCGAGTTGCTCAAATCCCTCAGCGGCAACTCGCAGCAGTGGTTCCGGCAGCTGCAACTGGAGAGCCTCGAGGCGTGTCTCGCCATTGTGGAGGTCATCGGGATGGACAACGTTCGGCTGTGCCTGCCAGGGTTGGTGTCGGTGGCGGTGCGCTACGTGCACCGCTCCCACCACGGCAAAGACTCCAGCAAGGTGTGTCTCACGGCATTGCGGCTGCTGCGCACGGCTCTGGTACTCTCCCTCGCCACTGCGGAGCCGGCTACGTGGGTGCGAGACACCATCGCTCATCTCACGAATGCGCTCCGCCCCATTCTAGAGCCTGCAGCGTTGGTGCGAGGCGCTTATGGACCCGCCGTGACAATTGCCCTGGAGTCGCTGGTGACCTCACTGCTGCTTGCGCCTGCCATGACGAGGCAGCACCTTTCTTCGCCTCTCGGTGAGCTGCTTGTCGTGGCGTTTGCCGTGGTGGCCAACATGGACCACCTGCACCACCTCGGCGATGACGCGGTAGGAGCTGCAAAGCCGGAAGCCTCCCTCGTTTCTTCTCCAGTGGATGCTGCAGTCCACCGTAACGAGCGCACTACATTGACGGGGCAGGAAGTGCGGCAGCTAGAGGCGACACTGGGCAGCCCGTGCGCGGTGGCAGCGGTGCAAGATGCGCTACGGTGCCTGCGCGGGGTGGAGCTACTGCACGTGGCGACAACAGCGGTGCGGCTACCCGCTTTGCGCGACCACTTCTTCCCTCTGCGACCACCGACGGCATCCTCATTATCATCATCTCCGTCGGATGGTTCTGGGGAACTGGGTGCAGTTCGTGCGAGGTCCAGTGAGGCGGCCCGGCAATTATCAACGGACTCTAGCGCAGACGGGGATGGAGTGGTGGTGGCTGTCTTCCTGTCCGTGGTGCGGAAGTGCGTGCGGCTTGTCGGGACGGAGATGGGCGACGAGGCGCTCTACACCCACCGCCGGCCACGCAAATTTCCTGCCGGCGTCGTCGACGAGTTTCTCTTCCGCCTCGCAGGGACGTTGGGGCGACTGCCAAATGCACTGATTGACTTTCCAGACGACGATGCTGCTGGAGAGGAACAGGCGGAGGATGAGGCAGAGACGGTAGGAGAGCGTCTGACAAACGCACTGCTGGACGAGTACGGAGGCGTGCTGGAGGACTGGGACGCCTACGCCGTCCACCCAGCCGTGCTCTACGTGTTAACGCGCCTTGTGGTGTGGCAGTTTCACCCGCTGCATGCGGCCGCACTCGACACAAAACGTGAAGTGGAAGAAGTTTTATTTGCCTCGCGGAGTGTTGGCGCCGACAGCGTGAGCCCGTCGCCGTGCGACCTCATCACTTCCGGTGCTTTTGAGCAGCTGTGGAGCACTGTCGCGCCGCCGCACCTGTGGAACATCACCGAGGACGAGGACCTGTGCAACAACCAGCAGATTCATCACCGCCAGCTCGTCGCGGCGACGCTCCTCCGCTTCCTCGCGCTCACCGCGGAGGTGCTCGCAGCGACACCTGCCATCGCGGATGGGGCAGGTGAGGCTGGGGTGCCGTCTGCGCCATCGCAAGAAACTCTCGACGCCCTTGAGCGCCTCTACGCGCTGACACTCTACCTCGTGCTGGAGAAGGCCACCGCCAGCGGTGTTGTCCACGAGGCGGCGATGCGGTGTGTGGAGGCGTACAGCGCGGCGTCGACGCAGGCCGACGCACTTGCCTTTCTCCTCCACCACTCCGCCCTCCTGGTGGACGAGACGGGCCGGGCAATAAAGGAGGCGCACCTGCGACCTGCTGCGGCCAGTGTCCTGCGCGGCAGCCTCGCCTTCGTGGCGGCTCGCCTCACCCGCCCAGCAAAGATCCAGGCCACCACGCAGGTTGGTGGCGGCGATACGATGAGTGGTGGTCGGACGCGGTTTGGTGGGGCTAGCACCCAACTGACCGTGCTGGTGCGTCAACGTCTCTCCGTCGACGAGCTGTCCGCCCTCTTTCTGCGCGACGGGGCCTCGTTTGCGTCGCTGGAGGCGGTGGCGCAGGTGGCGGACTTCGTCGGCAGCACAATGCACGTCGCGCGAGATGCTCTTTATCTCTGCAGCCGCTACGACAGCAGGGCAGAATCAGAGGACTTGGAGGGGCGTCGAGCCGCTTTGGCTCTCCTGCGTGATGCCCTCGACCTCGCGGCCTACCTTAACTTCATCGTCCCACAAGAGGCGCTCGACGAGGACCAAGAGCGGCACACCACATCCGCGCACACCCGCGTGCGGGCTCTGCAGACAGCCGTGCTGGACGCCATTTACACGGTGCTGCAGCACTGCACCATGCACGACGCCACCGCGCCGCTTGCGGTGCAGGCGGTAGTGCGCGGTCTCACGTGCTTTCTCACGACCAGTACCGCCGTGGGCTGGGCCGAGGCGGCACGGCAGCGTCTGCACGATGCGGAGATGGCACGCCGCAAGGCCAAGCGAGCGGGGCGAAAGAAGAAGTTTATGGAGAAGGCGACGGACAACGATAGCGCAGAGAACCCGGAAAGGGAGAAGACGGAGGACGAGGAGGAGAAAGAGGAGGACAGCAATGATGGTGGTAGCCGCGCCGCACTGCCCGCGTCGCCGCCGCTGGACTGGCCGTGGACGCACTACCTGGCTGCCGAGGATGCTGCGGCGGTCGCAACTGGTGAGGCAGCGCCACCTCCCGTGCGCATCGAACTGCCCCGCAGCCACCTGCACACCGTCTACCGCGCCTACCTCTCCTTCTTTGCCCTGCTGCGCGAGCCCATGGCGGCCTTCGCAACCGTCACCGCCGGCCCCGGTGCACGCAAAGGGATGGAGCGGCGTAAGCTGGCCGACGTCACCGTAACACCGGCCGTGTTCGAGACGCTCAATGGACTGGAATCGCTGCGCCTTTTGGCGTGTGATTTCCTTCTCCATCGAATGGTCGGGGAGGTGCTCCCACTAGTGGTGCTCTGGCACGAGCGCGGCTGCGTGACACGCATTCCCACGCACACGGAGGAACGGCTGAAGGCGGCCACGCAGCAATTTGTGGTTCGCCTGTGGCAGGACTGCAGCGGAGACTCGGAGCTGCAAGCCGGGATATCGAAGCAGTGCCGCGGCTTCCCCCTGCTCGCTGCAGCAGCACCGATGACTGCGCGAGCAGATGCAGTTGAGTCAAGTAATCCGGACGCGATACAGCGGACGCTGCTTGTGCCACGCAAGCCTGCTGACTTTGCTGAGTAGTCGGTACTTTCGCAAGATATTTTTAGACGACGCCTGTTGTTTTTTTCACACACTTATTAGTTTGTCACTCACCGCGTGACGTAACAATCAAAATGAACAAACCAAACAAGGGCACCTCCCATGTTTACCTCTCTAAAATGTCAAAACCTTAAAAGGATGGCTCAATTTTTACTCAAAGGCAAAATTAAATGGCGGCAATGAAACGAGGGCTATCACATACAGTGACCAGCAACAAATATGCCAGCTTTCTCAAACTGCTTTGAGTCAATCGCAAAATTAAACTGTCTTAATGTTAATGAGGGCTACTTTGAATTTCCTTGATTCTTTTCCGTTAATTTCTTTTGCTCTTGCACACTTACAGCAAATCATTTCTGCAACTTACAAATACACGTTTTCAGTATTTGGTGGGTTGTGTTGCATAAATATCTATGGTTATCCCGTTTGTCAACGGGCTGCTATTTTTATTTTTATTTTTTCTTGTGTGCTGAACCCATTTGAAGTGCAAGTTCCCTTTTTTCTCTTCTAAGCAACGCAGTCAGCAGCACTACTTTGCCACGCCTTATTTTATTTGCTCATAGAATTACAGATAAAGCAGCGAATCATCACCAGACCCGCGCACGCTTTTCATAGAAGCTATCCTTTTTTTTGAGCTTTCCGGCTGAAGACCTAGTTGTTAAGCTGATCTCGCTCAGCACTGAGAGAGAGAGAGTTCGGAAAACGCACCTAACATTTCTTTTCGGATTTTGATCGTTGTTTGAACGCATAGAATCAGACGCATAGATAGCAGAGGGTAGTACGTGAACAAAGCGGCATCTAGCAACGCTCATTTTGCTTCCCTTAAAGTACAACAAAGTGTGGCGTTGCTTTAATCCGGGCCTCCTCACCTTCCAGACAGACAAATTGTGAATTTAAAGCACCGAGATCGCTCATACGTCAATTAGCGCCAGCTCTCATTCTCAGAAAGAATAAACAACGACAACAATACGAAGCCATGTCCAGCACATACGCGATGTCAGGTTCGTTTGCAGAAGAGAGCGGGCTTCGGCATGAGTCTGTGGCCCCGCGGCCTTCCACCATCGCCGCGCAGGAGTCCCTCAACCCCATCCCCAAGCTCCTCCTCTCCTTCCCCGTGCCACGGCTGGTAACGCAGATGCACCTTGAAACTGCGTGGCCCACGGCGGAAGAGGACGACAGCCCAGCAGGAGCCGCCGCCAGTGCCACCGCGGCGTCGCACCACGGTGGGTGGGGCACCGCGGAGTTGGACGACGTTGTGCGTGGGATGCAGCAGTCAGCGCAGGAGCTGCTCCTCACAGGGAGCTACACCCACTTCCTGCAAGAGCAGCTTCACCACGAGATTACCGCGCCGACACATCAGAATCGCCCCAGCAGCAGCATGAACAACAATGGCAACACTAGCAGCAATTCTGCCGCCACTCCAGGCCAACTTGCCTCCCTCGTCAGCGCTGCGGTTGCGCCGGGGCTGCGCCAGGTGCTCACGACGATGGGGCAGCAGAGCGCCATGCTGAGCATCCCACGCCAACAGAAGAGCCAGGAAGAGAGCCGCAAGGCCGCCTTCGCTGCCGATGCGGCGGCCGGATCGTCAGTGGCCGGCGGCCCGCCATCGCGGCAACGCATACCCCTCACACGGGTGCCAAAGACGGAGTTGTGGGCCCGCAGCGAGGAGAGCTCCTCCACCATGTCTCTGCGGCCACGGCGCTCCTCTGAGCTGGGCGGGGCGTGGGCGGAGGGCTCATCCGAATCCCTCGACTCCACCGCAGGCGGCGCCACTGCTGCGGCGCACGCAGCCAACATCCGGCGCAGCGGAGGTGTCAGCGCAGTTTCTACCAGCGCCACTGCGTCCCCGCTCGCCACGAGCTACGCGCCGCGCACTGGAAGTGCCGTGGCGAGCGTGGTCAAGGCGGACACGTCACTGCCGCAGGAGGGCGGCACCGCGGGAGCACTGGCAGCTCTCCTACACCAACGTGACAGCACGAGTGACGCGGAGGTGCCGCTGGCGACGCTTCAGAGCCTCATCGCCGCTCTGCCGCTGCAGCTGCACCCTTTCGCTGGTATCGAGCCTGCGACGTTGTCCGCCTTTCTTGATTCGTTATTGACGGCGAGCTCAAAGGAGGAGACTGAGGCGGGGAACACTGCGCTGCAGTGGTCCACGCGCGGGCTGCTGTGCTGTCAGTGCCTCGCGCACCCCCACTTCCCCACCGCGGCGGTGTCAGACGGGGTGGTGAGTCGCGTCATCGACGTCTTTGGCCGCGTCGTGCGCGACGTCGCCGGGCAACTGCAGGAGGCAGAGCAGCAGCAGCAGCAGGCGAAGAGCACCGTGGCGGCTCCCGCTGCGCAAAGCGGTGACGAGGAGGGCGACGGGCGGCGACGGCCTTCCGGAGGAGGGAGGCGCGGCACAGGAAGTGCTTCTACCTCTGGAGAAGCGAATGCTACAAGTACACTCGTGTCGTCGCTCGAGCTGCTTCGTGGTTTCATTGGCGGCTTCGCGCCGATTCTCTGCAACTCAAACCTGCGCCTGGCCGCCGAAACCGACGTGCTGCGACTGGAGGAGCTGTGCCACTGGTGCCTCTTTCGTCTCACCCGCAGCTGCACGAAGGCGCTGCACACCCTATACGCATCCTACGTGGTGGACTTGGCAGTCCAGCTTTACCGGTCCATCTGGAACCGCCTGAGCACGCAGCGGCAGAGCACCGCGGAAAGCTTTTTTCAGCAGCTCTCCATCACTGAGTTGCTGACGCAGCGAACCTATCTGACAAACGTGGATGGGCGGGCGGTGCTGCCGCTGACGGTGGCGATGCTGGCCGCCGCGCAGTCCACGCCGCTGCCGCCTGACGCAGTGACGGCTGCCAGCGCGGAGGCGCTGCAACGGCAGTGCGGACTGTGGGCCAACTGCTTGGTGCAGAATTTTCTCCTGAGCGCTGGGAGGGAGCGGGAGAAGGCGGAGGAGGTCATTGCCTTGGCAGCAGCCGTGCGGGTGGCAGAGGACCTGGTCGATCTGCTCGGCGTACCGGAGTGGCCGGGAGCTGATCTGCTGCTGCGCAGCATCGTGATGGCGCTGGCGCAGCTCACCTTGGGTGGAGAGGCATCTTCGTCGGCGCCGGCGGCGGAGGCGCTGCGGCCGCTGGCAATTGACGTGCTGGGCAGCGTCGCCGTGCGCCTCTTCGACGCGCAGCGCTTCCCCGTCGCGTCGGCCATCTTGGCAGAGATGGAGCGGCTGGGCGAGTCAGCCAGCACCAGCCCCGCCGCCGCCCGTGTGGCCCTCCAGCATGTCATGCCCTCCCCTCTGCCTTACCTCGAGGCGGAAGATCAGCAGGCGTGGGCACAGCTGTGCGATTCGGCGGCGGACGACAAGGGCGGTGCTGACGCGCCAGAGGAGCACCACCGCCTGCGAGAACTGATGGCGGCGGTCTACGTGGCGGAGTCCAAGCTAATCGCGAGCTCGACCACGGCAATGGACTACGCCGCGGCGTGGTGGCACATCCGCGCCGCACGCCTGCTGACATGGGTGTGCCACCGCGACGCCGCAGAGCCGGAGTGGATTCCGTCTTCGAGCCTCAACGGGCTGGTGCGCTGGCGGCGACCCTCCGGCGGTAGCAGCAGCCTTCATGGGAGCCTTGCTGACTCCGTCGCTGCTTCGCAACATGCGGAGAAGCGCAGCGGCCAGCCTACGAACTGGGGCGATGTCTGCGGGTGGGTGCAGGCCATTGGCACGCAGTCGAGCAAGTCCATGCTCAGCCTGCGGATGCGGCACACCCTCGTCTCGATGCTCTTCTCTGTTTTCCATCTGAAGGACGCGCAAGGAGCCGCCGTGGCGGTGACAGACGGCGTGCAGAAAAAGACACTGGCTCATCTCGCTCGTCTCACTGCCCTGCACCCCGCGCTTCACCGCTACCTGTGGCCCATCGTGCGGCAGTGCGTGCGGGATGACAGCGCGCGGGTGCGGGAGTCCATCGTGCCGCTTCTCCTCACGCTGCTGAGCGACGCGGCCGA
>MDUD01000324.1:0-20863 GCA_002216565.1 Crithidia mellificae | reverse complement strand
CACAAGAAAAAAAAATGTTTAAGCACCGGCAAACGTGTTTCGACCAACACTTGAGATGACTCTTCATCTCTTCTACCTCAAAAACCCTCAACTTTTTTGCATGAATAACGCTGCACTTCTTTTTTTCGTTTAGTGAATAAGCTGCGTTGTGGGCGACGCACACTTTGGTGTCGAATCCATGAATGGGTCCCTCTGTAAGAACTGCAATGACACATTTTAGGGAGAGGGGGGGGGCTTCAGTGGCGTTGTGAAAACGATGGAGAACAAGCAGAAATGAGAAAGAGAAACCGCATAAAGTTTTCTGAATACCCTCCCGTCAAAAACAGCGGTTGTTTTATTGCGGCGGGCGTGGCATTCGCAGCACCACGCTGATCAAGTGACCGTCGCGAATGACAGGTCGCAACAGCGCTCCAGGAGCAGCACGGAACTCCTTGCTTTTCTGGCCGACTTTCAAGGCGCTCACCGCCGCAGCCATAACGCGTGCCACCTGCAACGCATCCATCTCCGATCGGAATGTCAGGCGGCGAGACTGTGCGAGGAGTAGATTTGGGTTGTCCAGTGGAAACAACACCGACTCCAGATTTGTTAAATCAAACTCTGCGGCGGAGAGAGACCTGCGCGCATCGGGTTCTTTTTGGCTGAAAGAAGACGTCGATGGAGGCGCGTACACGCACTGCGGTTGCAACCGCACCAAGTCTACATCGCCGCGCTGCAACGCTGGCACCTCATGCCCGTCGTGCAAGTGCATGGTCGCAAGCGTCTCCTCCACGGTCGCCAACGCGCTGCGGCTGTGCTCGGAGGAGTTGAAGAAGCTGGTCTGCATCCCGGTGACATCCACGACCCGCTTATGCGCCAGCTCGCGCGGGACAGCGGAGCGGCGCAGACGCAACACAACGTCACCGCTGAAGAAACGCAGCGACGAAGGTCCTGCGGGCGAATCACCAGCTCGGTGGCCCGCGCTGCCCCTTGCCTTGTACCGCTGTGTGTAGTAGCTGTTCCCTACTAAGCTGCTCGGCAGTGCCCGTTCTCGCTGCGCTAAGGATGCACCGCTGCTACCCTGCGTCAGCTCGATGCACTCCAAATCCGGCCGAGCGCCAGTTGATGCCCCGCTCGCACCTGTGGACAGTGGGGTAGTGGAGGAGGAACGAGGTCGAAGCAGGAAGCATCGGCCCGTCACCTTCACAGGCGGAAAGTGGCGCTGGCAAAGCAGCGCCGTCGGCCTTCCCAGAAGGGTCATCTCACGGGGTGAACCTGCTTCTGCGTCAAAGTTCTGTCACTTACAACTAGCAGAGTATAAAAAGCATCCAAAAACCAGTTTGCTTACGATTGAGGTCTTAGCAAAACCCCACAAAAAAAAATAGATGCGAGCATCGAGAAAGCTCAAAAAAAAAAAACGCAACGAGAAGAATAGAAAAGTGGAAGAAAGGAAAAGTAAGGCGTTGGAGCCAGAAGATTTTACTTCCATCAGCTGAATACCAACAAATGCATTTTTTTTTTCTTTACCTCCACTTTAGAACTCATTGCTTCGCCCCAATGGCGTGTTTTGAAAGCAGTAGGTTGGTGTCAGGACCAGAACCCACATGAAGGTTCGCAAAGCAAACACGTCAATCGTTGCATCGCAACTCAAAATCAGCTAATCGACAAACTGAAGCAAACTCGCCTTTGTCTTCTTACACTTTTTTCAAGCAAGTTTGTACTGTTTGAAGGCAATAAAATGGAAGAAGTGAGAATTGCGACAGAAATACGGAAGAAAGGCAGGAAAAAAAATTAAGGTGTCAAAATGGATAACGGTGATAATAATAATAAGAGACACTTTTTGTCCAAGTACCTGGGCGGCTTGGACCACGCAATCACGAATCTTCAATATATGCGTGTGTGTGTGTGTGTGTGTGTGTGTATTTGTTTTATGTTCAGCAGAAAGTACAATTCAAGAGAAAGTGGTATTTGCTTTCTCTTTAGCTTTCAATTATTGTTTCGACTGAAAAAGGGAAAAGGGAAAAAATCATCCACGGCCTATCGCGGCTGCGGAAGTGTGAAGCTGTATTGCTGGTCCATGCCGATGTAAGAGTCGCAGACAAGGTAGACGTTCAGCTCAACGGTGCCGTCGGGGCTGTACTGCACCCAATCCTCATCCCAGTCGATCCGCAGCGTGGTAGTGTGGCTCTGACGCAGGCGGTTCACGCGCTTTAGGGCAACAAGCTCGCCAGTGGGCTCGTGGCCCACCACGACCCAATACTGCTCGTCCTTTGCCTTAGAGAAGTGCGGCGCCACAACGCTTTTCTGGCCAAAAGACAGCCGCTGCAGGTGCACATTTAGCTCGTAGGTCGCGTCTGCGTCTTCGTCCTCCGGCGCTGCCGGCTCCTGGGCGATGGTGAGATCGACCTGAATAAGCGGCAGGCCGCGCACCGCCTCCATCGACTCGTTCACGTCGCGCTTCTGTAAGCCAAAGACGGGCATCTCCAACACCCTCTGAAACTTCTGCAGAACCGCCAGCGGACTGTTTGCGAGCTCGGCGGCGTGGCGCACGTCGCACTCCTTCTCGATCACCGGCAGCATCGCCTTTACGACATTCGGGATCTGCAGAAGGGAGTTGTCGTCCCACCAGCGTGCCTGCACCATGCACTGCATCAGTGTCATGCACCGCAGTGCGGCGTACAGGTGGCCATTGTTGGCCGCCACGTCGGTCATGGCCTGAATAACACGCACGGCGTTGTCCATCGCCGACTTCTGATCGGTGAGGTAGTCGGTGATGGGCATGGGTGCACGGTCGAAGAGGGCCTGGAAAAGCAAGTAGGCCTTTGCGTGGGGGTCGTCAGCCTCGGCGTCGCGAATGGGCAGCGGGAGTTGCCGCGCAAGCTCCATGTTCAGCTTGTCCTCGTTGTGACGCACCGGCAGCTCGTTGAACTCCTCGGCGTCGCACAGCAGCCGCAGCAGCTCGGCGCACGTCTGGTCCGGCTCGATGCTGCGGTTGAACAGGTCCACCGTGAGGTGCGAGATGTAGTAGTAGGAGCACAGCTTGCCGAGAACAGTGTACTGGATCGCATCCGGGTCGGCGTCCTCGTCCATCGCGTCTGGCGGCTCAATGCAGCCGCACCGCTCCAGGTCCGCCAGCACGCCCTTTACGAGGCTGGAGAGAAAGATGGTCACCGCCTTTGGCGACCCGTCCTCCAGCCCGTAGTAAGACGGGTTGCGGGCGATGCGGCGGAAGAGGTAGGTCCAGGTGAGGTAGTTTACCGCGTCCTGGCGCGTGTTGATGGTGCCGGAGACGATCTCGGCGTTGATGTGCACGTGCAGCTGCTTGTGCAGCGCGCTCTCGACCGGGAAGGGGTCGTAGAGAAACTTGCGGTAGAAGCCTTTCTTCGGCTCGTGGCACAGCACTTGCGCCACGCCCTCCGTGTCGTACTGCGGCCGCCCCGCCCGCCCGATCATCTGCAGCACATCTGTAATCGGGAAGTCGACGTAGGAGGAGGTCTTGGCGTCGTAATACTCCGTGCCCTTCACCACAACCATGTGTGCCGGGAAGTTGACACCCCACGCTAGCGTCGACGTCGCCACCAGCACCTGAATCCGCCCCGATAGGAAGGCGTCCTCGACGATGGTGCGGTCGCCCTCGAGCAGGCCGGCGTGGTGGATGCCGACGCCGAACTGCAGGCAGTGCTTCACGTAAGGGTCGTCAAGCTGCGAGGTGTACTTTTGCACCTGGTCGACGTCCATGTGGACCCACTTCGCCGTGTTGCCCTCCATCAGCAGAAAGCCGATGAGGGCCATCGCGGTGAGGCGGGTCTGCCGCCGCGACGACACGAAGACGATCACAGGCTGCGTGGGGCTCTTCTCGCAAATGGCGTTGTAGGTCGGCTTGTTCATAGTCGCCATACGCGGGCAGTAATTCTTGCCGTGGTAACCGGAGATGTGCACCGTCATCGGCACCGGACGCACCGACGGGTCGAAGTTGAAGACGGCCCACTTCTTCTCCACGCCCAGCCACGAGCTCAGGTCGCCGGGGTTGGAGACGGCGGTGGACAGGCCGACCAGTCGGATCGGCGCCTTCAAGTTCCACCCGATGTAGCGCATACGGCTCACAATCACCTCCAGAATCGGACCACGATCGGTGCCCAGCATGTGCACCTCGTCAAACACGACCAGCTTTACCGCCGTGACGTAGCTGCGCACCTGCCAGTTACGCGAGATACCGTCCCACTTCTCCGGCGTAGTGCACAAGATGTCCGCCTTGGCCAGCGCGCTGATGTCAGGCGTCGCATCACCCGACAGCTCCACCACCGACCGCCCGATCAGCTTCATGCGGGTCTTCCAATCGCGCAGACGCTCCTTCACCAGCGCCTTGAGCGGTGCAATGTAGACGACCTTCTTGCCCGGGTACTGCTCGAAGACGCGCAGAATGGCCATCTCGGCAGCGATGGTCTTGCCACTGCCAGTGGGGGCGCCGAGAAAGATGTTCTGGTCGGTGTGAAACATGGCGTGGAAGATCTGTGTCTGCACCGCGTTGAACTGGTTGTACTTCTTGTACAGCACGTGGTATTCCTCCGGGATGACGTGCAGGCGCAGCGGACTGAGGGGCAGCAGCTTCGTCGTCATCTGCGAGTCCTCCGGCAGGTGCAGGTGGCCGATCGAGAACGTGTAGTCCTCCTTGCAGCCCATCCACCGGTCGCTGTAGAGTCGCACCGAGTACATGTCGTACTGCGGCACGATCGGCACGGCGAGGTTCACCACGTGCGGGATGCCAGCCTCCACCTCCTTGCGCGTGATCGTCACCGACTCGTGGTGGAAGATGAAGTGGTTGTCCTGGTCCTCGACGAGCAGCCAGAAGAGCTCGGAGTTGCCGGAGATGTCGCGGCTCCACGCAAAGTCCGTCTCGATCGTCACCTTGACGCGCAGAATGGAGCGGGTGATGGGCTGGACGTCGATGTCGATGTTCACCGATGGGAACTTGGCCACAAGGTCGGCAATGTCGCGGCCGGCGCGCACGTTGTGCACCATCTGCCCCACCTCCTTCGCCGACATCTCCTGCAGCAGCTGCATGCTCGGGTTGCGCTTGTTGAGGTTGACCCACACCGCGTCCGTGATGTTCACTCGACGCCCCCAGTTGGAGAACTGCATGAGGGGGTGCTCAAAGTCCCAGCAGCGGTGTTCCATGCACTTACACAGCGTGAGGTACGTGTAGGTGGTGAGAGGGTGGCCGCGCTCCAGCTCAATCTCAAAGAGCGCGCGGCAGATACGAGGCATGTTCTGCAGCACGTACACCATGTCCGACGAGAGGGAGTGCGCCTCGACTGCGAGGCGGCTGATGTACGCCTTCAGCAGCGTCGTCACCTTCCACTGCGTGCTCGTTTCGTCGGTGCTTTCGCCGCTCACACGGAACTCGCGCACCTGCTTTGGGAGCACCTGATGCAGCTTCTGCAGCTCGTCCAGCTCCTCCTGCCGCACCTTTAGCTGACTAAACTCCTTCGCCGACGCGGCAATGTTCATAGCAGTTCCCATGTCCAGCGAGTCAATCCAGGTGTCGTCGGGGCGCCGCATCTTCTCGTTGAAGATGCTGATACTCTCGTAGGTGATGTAGTAGTGGCTGGCGAGACGGCCAAGGTCGGTGCTCTCGACTGAGCCGGTCTCGGGGTTGTACCGCACCATACCGGCGATGGCGAGGTCCGTGAAGGATGTGTTGATCATCTCGTACCGCACCATCTTCAGCTCGGGGTCTTTGCGCACGTTGTTCACCTTCAGCCCGTACGTCAGCGGGTTCACGCGGATGCGCTGCCACATGTAGGTGTACTCCAACCACGAGGAGGCCTCGACGACGGAGGAAATGGTGCCGGCGTTCACCTCCGCGTTCAGGTGGTCGCACAGCTTGCCCTGCATCTGGCTCTCAATAGGGAGGGCGTGTGCGATGAGCCGCAGAAAGTGGCTGACCTCCTTGTCGTCGGAGATGATGATGCCGTGGCCGCTCGTGTCGAACTGCGGGCGGCCAGCGCGACCGAAAATCTGCATGACGTCCAGCACGGAAATTGAAACAAGCCCGCCGCGCTTCGGGTCGTACATCTGCGTCCCGCGAATCACCACGGTGTGGGCTGGCAGGTTCACACCCCAGGCCAGCGTGCTCGTGCAGCACAGCACTCGCAGGTAGCCGTCTCGGAAGAAGCCTTCGGTGCTTGTGCGGTCGTAGCGCACGAGGCCGGCATGGTGCGCGCCAAAACCGGAGGCGAAGAGGGCGGAGAGGTCCCGCCCCTGCAGTGTCTTGCCCTTCTTCTCAACGCCAGAGGGCATAACGCCCTTGTACTGGAAAAGATGCTCCTCGCCGCGCCGCTTCCCTTCCTCGACGAAGTACTTGGCCAGCTGCACCGTCTGCTTCCGCGAGTGCACAAACACCATCACCTGGTGCCCCTCCCGCACGTTCTTCACCACCTCCTCGTAGGCAAGACGATCCAGCTCGTACTCCTTGTTGTGCTTCTGTTGCCCAGCGGTGCTCTGGATACCAATAAAGGTCTGTTCCAGCGGCACAGGCCGGTACTCTGGGCCAAAGACTTTGAGCCCCTCCCGCAAATCAGCCTGTAAAAAGTTCGCCACGTCCTTGTAGTTGGGCAGCGTGGCCGACAGCCCCACCAGGCGGATGCGCAGCTCCGGGTTCAGCTCGCCGTGACGCAGCGTTCGCGCCACAATCGCCTCCAACACCGGGCCACGCTCCTCGTTCAGCAAGTGGATCTCATCCATGATGATCAGCTTCACCTGATTGATCAGCTCCTCGTTGCTCGACTTGCGGGTGATGACGTCCCACTTTTCCGGCGTGGTCACGATGACCTGCGTCTCAGCCAGCTCGCGCTTCGTCAGCTGCATATCACCGGTGAGCTCGCGCACCTTCATCATGAACGGCGCGAGCCGCCGCGAAAAGTTCTCGACCATTTCCTGCGCCAGCGCCTTCATTGGGGCCACAAAGATAATCTTGAAATCGCGGTCAAGCACACCGCCGTCGAAGTGCTCGCTGATGCAGCGCAGCATCACGAGCAGCGCGCACACCGTCTTGCCTGCGCCGGTCGGCGCGCACACCAGCATGTTCTGCGAGGTGTGGAACGCCGTCTGAAAGATGGTGGTCTGGATGGTGTTGAGGTGGGTGATGGAGAGAAAGGCGGGGTGGGTCCACTCGGGCAGTGAGGTCGCCACGCACACACGCTTCTCCTCCGGCATTATCTCCTGCCGCGGCGGGGGGATGTGGATGCGCACGTGCCCGGGTTTCTTCGTCACGGTGGCGCCAGCGGGCATAATGGAGCCCGTCACGCTGAAGTCGCGCTTGAACAGCTCGTCCAGCTCCGACTCCTGCATCAGGATGCGGTACCGCTTGTTCATGTGCGCAAGCCACTTCTGGTCCGTGATTTTGCCAGCGTTGCCGATCACCACCTCCTGCGCCTGCGACCTCTGACTTGTGTTCTTGACGAAGCGCACCGTCAGCCCTTGCGGGCCGCCAGTGGACTGGCTGACGCCGGTGTCGCCGTCATCGTCCAGGGTGCAGAACTCCTCCAGGAGCCTCAGGAAAACTTCGCGTGGGCGGTACATGATGCATTGGAGAAGGTCGTAGTGCTTGTCACCAAGGACCTCTAACAGTTCATCGATGACGCGCACTTTCGTCCGCTCCTTCTGGTCTGCGGTCTCGCACGCCGTCACGCGATCTAGCGCGTTAAGCAGCACCTTCGTCAGGTCCTCGTCGAAGTTGACGTAGACTTGCGAAACGATATCATCCACGCTGGAAAGCAGCATGTCCAAAGACACCTTGCGCTGCTCCTGGTAGGCGGATCGTCCAGCCCCACCAACGCGGTCGCCGCGCGGGGAAAGGGGATCGCCGGAATGCGTAAGCAGGGCAACAGGACGCTGACTCTGCATGCACTCCGTCACAAAGCTGCTCGACGGCGCACCGCTGTCGAACATGTCCTCCATCAGGCTACTCTGCACGCTCGACCCTTGCGGCTTCAGCTGACCGTGCTTCGCGTCAGAGCGGTGGCTGGCGGCGAGCAGGCTTTGAAGCCGCTTCATTGCGGCTGCAACGGCAGCGCTGGTGCCAACGCTGGTCGCGCCACCGCCATTCTCACCGCCGCCGTTGTTGTTGTTGCGTCGCCCACGGTTTCCTTGCTGCGCACGTCCGGTGCCCGTTGACTTTTCATTACCGTAGAAGCTTCCTGCGTTGGGGGCTTGCACATCGGGTGCTTTTCGCACCGCAGCCCCGCCTGTCGCGCTAACTGTTGACGCCGGCACTGTAGTAGCAGCAGCAGCGGCGGCGGGGGGAGCATCAGCAGTGCTCAATTTCTGCGTGGCGCTCTCGTGAGCATCAGTGTTGTTATTTTGGTTTCCATTTTGACTCCCGCGTTGGTGACGATTGTTGCCGCCTCGGCCGCGACCGCCCGCCTTCCCTTGATAGGGAGTTGCGTTGGCGTTCAGATTTGGTTTTCCCGGACCATTAGTACCTGGTCCACCGTTGGGTGGCCCTGTTGGTTGCATTGATTTACAAGTGTGTGTTTTTTTTGTCTCTTTGTTGCACCAAAGCTGAAAACTATTGCGCGAGCTGCAGGCTAAGGAGAAAACAACCTCTTCTTCTTTTTCAGAAAAACAGACAGATGCCCAGTTTACGGTGATGAAGAACCAAAAAGCACGTTCACAAAAAAAAAATGTGCTTTGGTTCCGCCTCAAAAGCTAAAGTTGGTCAAGAACAGGTTTGCCCCCGTTTTATTTTCTAGTTTGTGCTAGAATTATGAAAGGAAGGCACCAAATGTCGACAACAAAGGAAGCTGAGAAAGTGTATAGATATTCGTATGCGTGTGTGTGTGTGTGTGTGTTTTCCGAGATGTCGGATATAAAACAAAATCAGCTTGATAAGAAGTCACGCGTGTGTGTGAAATTTGTGATACTGTCGTAATGGTTTTTCCAAAATACGTAGGGTAATAAAGCGCGTCCATAAATTGAAAGCAAAGGCGAAGGGAAGGGGGAGGAGAGAAATTAATTTGTTTTTTTTCTACACCTGCAGAGCAGCCAAAAAGAAGGACAAAAAAAAGACCTCCTTCGCTTAAAAAATAGTAAATCGAGGTTACAAACCTCAAACATGTGTGTGTTCTGATCGCAGCAGCAGCAAAATTGGCATTCATTTCACAACCTCGAGACTGCAGCGCACTAAGACACAGCCTGTTTTCCATCAGCGCAAAAATTCAAGGCGGTTTCGAAGGTTTCTTAATTCTTGTTGTCAGCGGTGGTAAAGCGTTACTCTCTGCCTGCTAACAGCGCGGCGAAAAATGTCTACGCCATGCACGCAAACCAGTAAAAAAAAGGGGGGGCGCGGATGAAAACAGGAAGACGTGGGTTGATCCAAAGGAAGAAAGGAAAAAAAAACGCAACATTGCTGAGCCCATAAAATCGGTCAGTCCTTTGTATTAAGTGTCACAGGTACTCCATTTTCTATCTTTCTTCTATGCTATTTTGCAAATTGTCAGTGTGTTTTGGGGGGGTTCCCACGTTACCGTACCTGGAACGTTGTCATTTGTTTAAGCGCGGCTTTTAAGCAAACCCTGCAAGTGGGTCTGAAAAAGATCCCCGTTTTGGCTCACTTGCTGTACTGAATCACAATGCGCGTGCGAAGGAGTTCTGTGGAGCCAACGGACTCGACCGCCCAGTCCACGGAGAGCGGTGGGAGTGTGCGAGGCTTCACTGGCGCGGTAAGCTGGCTTTTTGACGGCATCGCGTTCATCTTCTTCTTCGGATAACCCTTGCCCCGCTGCTGCCCGGCGCCGTGTTGGGTGCTTAGGCTCGCTTCAGCCCGCTGTCGTTCCTCCAGTGGTGGGATGCGATAGTAATTGTTGTGGCGCTGGAGCGCGGTGATGCTACAGTACGCCACTGAGTAACCTGCCCCTTTGTCGTGGTACTTCGGGCAGTTCACCTCCAGCAGCGTGGACACAATGTCGGCATGCGTGACTGCCATGACGTGCATCGGCGGCAGCAGCGCAGGAGCCCCGGCGAGCGCGCGATCCTCAGCTGGTCGATCAACCCACGTCTGGAAGTACTTGGGCAGCCGCGTTTTCCGCTCCTCCGCAGCGGCTTGCTGGATCGCGCGCGGCACCATTGCCTGCGATCCACCAGACACTCCCTGCAGGTAGTGCGTCGCCATCACCTGCTCACAGCGGCGCACAAGATCGGCCTTGCTCTCTGGGTGCGGCACCCCGCAACATTTGCACTCAAAGGCTTCGGTCCCTGCGTTGTCGTTTGTCGCTGAGGGCGGAAGAGGGCTTCTTCTGCCTTTCCGCCGCGGCGTGTGCTCCCCGGCAGAGCTTCGACTTGCAGAGCTCCGATGCTCCTCCATTTTGTCCAGAAGGTGCGTAGTGGCTGCGGCAGAGGTCCACACTGGCAGCGTGGCGTGTCTGTCCATCCACTCCTCCCCCACCGCGGCCCACGACGCCGCCACGTTGGCGGGAATGCCGTACTCGGCAAGAAGGTCGCTGTCTTCCGTGGCGCGGGCCTTCAAAAAGGGCAACAAGGTCGCACGAAGAGCATCTAGCTGGGGGCAAAACAGAAGTTGGTCGCCATCCGTCGCCTCTCTGCTGGATGTGAGATGCCGCACGTAGGCGCCGCCCAGCACCGGCGCTGTGCGGAACACCTTAGCCTGCTGCCAATCTGACAGCAGCGGATCCACGTACATGGGCAGCTTCCCTTCAAAGGCGATGATGCTCATGACAGCGGCGGTTTCAATGCATCGGTGAAACGGGGAGACAAGGAACATCGTGAACGTCCCGCAGATGCGCTGCTCCACCTTCTTTTCCTGCCGCAAGGCGTAGTATTTCAGCGCCGTTTCAAAGCTCTGTTTGCGCCCGGCGTTGGAGAGGGGTGGGTCGTAGAGCGGAAGCAGCGCGTTCCCTTTCCAAGCCCGATCCACGTGGTCTTGTCGTTCGCCGTGCCGCAGCAACACCAACAGGTCGCTCAACTGCTCCTCCTGCTCCCTCGCCGTGCTTTGCGTATTCTTCGTGGCTTTCGCAAAGAGCGGCGCCGTCAGAAAGGTGACGGCATCCACGGCAGTGCCTGCAGCAGTGAGCGTCGCTCCACTTGAGCTACCGCCACATTCGTTGGGTTTTTTAGTATTGTTCGCCTTCACAACGGCCCCCGCAGGTGGCATATTTTTAACAGAAAGAGCTGCACGCCGGCCCCTCACTGACCTCACGCACAACACTGCAAGCAAGGCTGCGAAGATAGGAACCGCCCCGCCTGCCACAAAGACCAGTGTTGAAATAAATGACGTTTTTGCAATAGAACGGAACCGGCAGGTGTGCTCAGCCAACTGAGAAACGGTTCGACACAATTTTTGGTCGCTCTTCAAAACTATTTGAGCGCAAGAAGTGGTGCCACGAAAAAAAAAGAATTGAGAATAAGAAGTGAAGCGAGGGTAGAAGACGGAGATGGAGAGATGAAGAACCAGTTTGCAAAAACTCTGCAGATGCGCTCTTCAATCACGAAATCAATCTGATGTGCGTGAGAAAGATGGCTATGCTTACCTCTGTAGACATTCCCATAATCAGCACCGTGAGAATTACGCGTTTTATAAAGAATGACTATGGGCGAATAATAAACACTTTGCACGCATTCAGAAAAAAAAGGGGTTAGTCTTTCAAGAGATAAGGCCGATACTTTTTCTTTCTTTCGTGTAAATTAAATATCTGAGTATGCTTTTGTGGTGCAATTTTGCATTTCTTTCGCAAAATTCTTCTCGAAGCACTCAACGCAAAGGAAAAAAAAAAGGATAATTCGGAAAGGCGACGCAGCAGCAGTAGTACTCCGTTGCATCCGCGGAGCACAGTAATGAGCCCAAATGCAACGTCATTATGAAAAAAAAAAGAAAAGGAAGTGAAAAGTCACACACACTAACACTTGCATGTGTAATCGTATTGACGTAATTCTTATCTCAAATATTTGGTGAAAGACACCCACGAGAACATAAAATACAAGAAAACAGTGTCATACCTTTATCTTGCCAAGGGATACAATATGCTTTTTGACAGCAAGAAAAAGAGGACAGAAAAAAGGTTCTGTAGTATGCAGAACGCTCTCAGATCTAGAGCACAGACAAAGACTGTGGGGATGAATTGAAGAGCTGTTTCGCCAGCTATTATCTTTTCTGGTAACTATGTTCACGACGGCGGCGTTGGTGCGCCTACCGCTGCAGCATCGTCCTTTGCGGCCTCCGGCGTTGGCTCGAGTGCAGGCACTGCAGCCTTGCGAGTCATCGAGCTCATATCCTCCTCCAGCTGCCCGTAGAGCTGTAGCAGCACGTCGTGTTCCGCTTGCAGCTCAGAGAATTTACTCTTCCACTCCGCGCTTGCCATCAGCTCTTGCCGCAGTCGCTCGAGCTCCGTGGACTGCCGCACCACCTCTTGCTCTAATCGATCGCGCGTCTTGCGGTCAGTGCTGTCGCCCCACACAGGACGTTCGCGATTCGCGAACGGGTTCATCGGAACCCCTGCTGCAGCAGCTCGGCCTCCAGGACGGACGTTGAATGGTGAGCCGGAAAGCGACACATCCAGCGATGAGCCCTTGGCTGCTGCCGGCGTGCCAAGAGAGACGTCGCTGTGCGAGCGATTCAACCCGTCAGCCGTCGCCGTCTTGAGCTTCTGATTGAGCGCCTCCAGCTGCATTACAGTCTTGCGCTGCTCCTCAGCGTCGTTTTGCGCGGCGCGAAGCGTTTCCTGCAAGGCTTGATACCGCGCCTCCCACTCCTGTGCGCCTTTCCGCAGTTCCGCCACTGTCCCCGCCTCGGCAGTAATTCGGTCGCGCAACTCCGCCTCCGCCGCCGCCCTGGACCGTTTCAGCAGAGCGTACTGATCGAGCAGCTCCGTGTACTCGCTCCGCGATTTCTGCGCCTCCGCCTTCCACGTGGCAATGCTGCGCTGCGAGTCCTCGAGCTCGCTGCGCAGCTCCTGCAGCGTGTTGACCGATCCAAACTCCACTTCACTGAATCGCGCCTCGGCCTGATGCGCCCGCACGTTGGACTGCTGCACCTCACGCTCCAGCTCCGCCGTTCGCATGTCGTACTCGGTGGAGAGGCTTTGCAAGGAAGACCGAAGCTGCTCGACCTCGCGGCGGAGCTGGTCTACGGTATCGGAGTTTGTCTCCCGCACTGAATCGAGCTGCGTTGAATAGGACGCTTTGAGCTCCTCCACCTGACGCTGCAGCACTCCGTTTTGGTGCACAGTTTCCCGCAGCTTCGCGTTGAGGTCGTCAGTGAGCGCGTCGCGAGAGCGCAGCTCCTTCTCCAGCTGCGCAATTCGCTGCTGCGCGGCGCTCTCGTTTTGCTGCTGTTGCTCACTTCCGCTGAGCCAAGTTTGCTCCTTCACGCGATACTCCTCCAGTTCCTCCTCCAGGTACTGCACGTGCTCCTCCAACTCGCTGCGCTCATTGGCTGCCATCTTGTGCCGCTCCTTCTCCTTGCCCAGCTTTTCGATTAGCATCGAAATTTGTTCCTCGCAGCCGGCGACCTTAATCAGCCGGGCAGTGGCGCTGGACAGCTCACTCTCCAGCACTGACACCCGCCCTTTAAGTGCTGAGTTCTCCCGCTGCAGGCTTGCTACATTTTCCATCTCCTCCGCCAATTGCTGCTGAAAGCGCAGCAGCTGCGCTACGTCTCCGCCTTCTTTTGGCTTGCTTGAAGGTGACGCTGGGGACTTCTCTGCGTGTGCAGGCGGTGGCGGTGGTGGTGCTGATTCCAGTTTTGCATTCTCCACCTCCTCAATCGCGCCCGCAATTGTTTCCTCAGCCGCCTTTTCATCTTCCGGCGCTTCTTCTTCCGTTGCTTCTTCCTCCCTAGCATCTTCGATCGCCTCGAAGACACCGTGCCCATCGACAGCGCAGCTGGCCTCGTGCTCCTCGACAATTTTCTCCTCCTCTTTCAGAGCCACCGCCTCATCAGCAGAACCTGCTGTGTCGTCGCTGCTAGTTCCAACTTCCTCCTTCTCACAAGGTGACGCAGCAACAAGGATAGAAGGCTCTCCCTCCCCGTCTGAGGCAATGAGGTCTGCGGGCTCATCAGGTTTCTCGCTACAAACCGCAACCTCTTCCAGCGGTGTGTTGGGTTTTGCCGCACGATCCGCATCGGGTGCCGCTGCTGCGGTCGCTGCTACAGGAAACTGTGTTTGTGACGAGTTGAGACTGCTCCTCACCGTTTCGTCATTCTGCGAATCCTTGACTTCTTCTTTCTGCTTTTGTTCGCCTGCGTTCGCCACTTCTTTCATTTCATCGGCTGAATCGGTGATGGCGCTTGCAACCTGAACAACGGAAAGTGCGTTGGACGGACCAGCAGCTGTTTCTTCCCTTGCAGTAGCAGAAGGCAGAACGTCGGGAGCAGGAGGGGCCGTAGTTAGAGACGGAAGCACAAGATCGTCCAGCTCTTCCTCATCCCATCCATCGGCGCCGCCTTCTACAACAGGTGCGCCACTCACAATTTGTGGCGTTGTGCTGGAGTGTTCAATAGGCATGGAAGCTCCCACCATTATCATGTCGGGATCGCCTGCGGCGTGCGCATATTGAGCAGCGGAGGCACGCTCCACCTCCACCTCTTCACCCTCTTCATCCCCAAGCAGGTCCGCAGCATCATCGATTCGCTGCTGTATCTGATCTAGGAAGCTGCTCCACATCTGCTACACGCTTTCTCTCTCTTTCTTGTAATCTGGGTCCGATTTCCCTACTCTCTGCCCAAATTCCATTACAGGGAGAAGAGAGCAAGTGGTGGGAGAGGAGATGTACAAGCAGCTGTAAAGAAGAGGAATGAGATTGGAAACAATTGGGAAGACACAAGTGAAATGTGTGCCTTTAAATTCTTTTGGGGATAAAATTATCTTCTTCTAAAAAAAAAAAATGAATGAAAAAGGCACGTTTACTCGCGTTACGCCCAGCATGAAAGAAAAACACTAGAGCTGGCACAATAGGGTTTTTTGTGGCGCCTCTACAAAAACTTTTCTGAGTTTAATTCTGAGCTGGTAAAGGAGCCACTGTGACTCTTTTCTCTGCGCTAAAAGTTCTGCACTTATAGTGCGCCAAATCAATGTACGAGCTAGATCGTTGCAACAGTGAAGCGAAAAGGGAAAAGAAAGACGTAAATTAAGAAATATGGAAATTTTCGACATGGCAAGGATGCAACCCTGTTAATCACTCTGACGTTGATTCTACGCCAGCTTTTGTCACCAATTGCGTAAAAAAGGTAGAGAGGAATAAGAGCGCTGGGGATGCCAGAGCTGAAATTTGAACCAAAAAGCCCTTACACACAAGTAAAAGACAGTGACGCACCCCTCGATGGTTATTAGGTCTTGGACAAGCAAGTTGCAAAAATAAAGCTGTTTATTGTCTAATCACCAGTGAAGATTTGATGATCACAAAGCAGATCGTGTGCATGTCAGCTACATTTGAGAAGTTTATATGTTTATATTCTGCAGTAGCGAAGGAAGTGGCAGCGTGCCCAAGTCTAAAAAGTTGCAAGGATGGAGTCACCTAGCAAAGATCTATGTTTTAATGTACAATCTAAATGTAGTTTGTGTATTTGTCCTTTTTTGCTTTTTGGTGGGTTTTTTCTCATTTTTGAGCAGTTTGTGCTCCTTCCCTTACCGTTCCACGCTGCTGGGCCAGTATTCTGGCTCATCATTTGCCAATTGACGCGATGGCGTTGTGTAACCCGCGGAAGAAGCGCGGTGGCGACGATGTGCGCGACGCTGCGGCTGCTCCTCGTAGCTGTCGTCATCCGAAGTTGAGGACATGGTCGGCTGGCTGTTGCGGTACTCGGCCAGGTCTTCTTCGTACTGTCCTGGTTGGTTGCGGCGTCGCACACTGCCAGGAACGGGACTCACGACCTGCGAATAAACTGGCGCGGAAACTGGAGTTGCGCTTTCCTCGACAAGAGTATTGCTGAGGAGGGCACCCATCACAGCGTTGAGAGAGATGCAGCCGCAGGCAGTGAAGGAGTCACCGCCTCGTCGCCACCGCGACCACTCCCTGCAATACTGCTCTACCGTGTACACAACGTGCACGATCCACAGTAAGAGTGCGACGAACAGTAGCACCACCAATGGCATGTGAAACGCGGTGGCTGTTGCAAGAAGGGCGGCCCCATACACATTCTGAAAGAAAAGCAGCGGAAGCGACATTTGTGCGTTGTACACGCGCACCACGTCACGCATACGAGTCGCACTAGTGTCTTTTTTGATATCCCGATGAGCCAGCAGATAGAGGTCGTAGTACATGAGCGCGCAACAGGCAAACGGCGTCACCGGCACGCACCACAGGTACACAAAGTTGTTGGAGAATTTGGGTAGAGAAGACGTCCCGCGCACCGCGCGTCGAAGATGCACCGTGACGTAGGCGTAGTACCATGTTAGGATGAGGTTCGTCGCGAGCAGCTGAAAGACAGCCAGCGAGCCTAAAACAATGTAGCCAGCAATCCAATATCCGACACATAACGCGCAGTTGAGGCCGTAGGTGAAGAGACGCGCAGCCCCCATAAAAAGGACGGTGTTGTTGCCCTGTCGGTAAAGTGCGGGAACGATTAACAGCATGTACAGCACACATAGGCAACTATACAAAGTGACAGCGGCGGGGAACGGGAACATCCGCCCTAGACTGCTCTGCCACTGCAGCAGCTCGACGACCAGCCCGATGCACGAGCCAAGATACCCGAAGAAAAGAAGAAAGAGATACAGTCCTGCAAGGTGCACTGGAAGTTGTCGCCGTAACAACACCGCAGGCAGGAGAAGCGCGACAACCACGGCAGTGTAGGCGGTAGTTGGTATCCAGACGTACCATTGACTGATCGCGCCGTAGCGGTCGACCACGAGGAGGAACTGCAGCGTGCACTGAGAGCTAAAGCTCAGCGTTACTGGCCACGCACTGTCCCCGCTGGTACTAAAAAAAACGGATTTGGAAAACAGAGAGTTTGCGCTGTCGTACGAAAAGACAGTTGCACTGCTGGCTGAAGGTTCTGCTATTGACACGTTGAGAGGCAGCGAGCAAGACGCCCCATCTGCTGCACCAACACTCACAACAGTCAGACGCGCACTTCGAGACGTAAGCCCAGCCATTCCACCTAACAGAGGGTTTAGAGTGGCGGAGCACACCTCGGCTGCGTCACTCGACCCTCCTGCTGCCGAATTCGACAACGCGCTCGATGCAACTTTAAACACGACGACGCTGTCTAGATTGAGAGCAGTTTCAGATTCTACACGATTTCTAATGGATGAGCTCAGGGTTTGCTCTGAAAATGACATCGCCCCGCCGCTCAGACGCACGACACGATTTCGAAACGTGACTAGTGACCATATTGTACCAAGATTGTACTGACTGTCAATTGGGATTGTCCCGCCACATGGAATACTAGCAACCTTGACAGCTTCGACACTTATTGCAGCGCACAAGGCAGCTAAAACTAAAGTCACCAAACGCAAGCGTATCATGATGTGAATCTATATATTTGTCAGGGTGGCGAAAGCATGCTGCTGTTGTCGCATTATATAGAAATTTAAAAAACAAGGTTTGAAAGGGAAAACAATTTGTGAAATGAGAAAAAGAAAGCTTTTAGTTGGTATTGATCTTAAAAATGTGTTTTTGTGCTTTTTTTTTCTTTATCAGTGTTGAAAAAGAGGAGATGTAAAATGAGGAAAGTGAAAGAAAACATAAAGAGGCCACACAAAATCAGTTAAGAGGGTAGATTGCCTGCTCATTTTGTTTTTGTTCATTGTCTTATTACGTATGAGCCTTGGTGTACAGGGAAAAAAAAGCGGACAGCTAAGCAGGTAGTGGATATGAAAAGAGATACTCCCGCTCCATAAAACGCAACATAAAAATTCAACCTTAGCATGGAAAGGAAGAAAAATTATCGTAATTGAGCGCTGGCAATATATTTACTCTTTTCTTCTAGAGTAAGGATTTTTTTTTTGGTATGCATTTTCTAAAAACAAAAAATAAGCAAATATGTTTTCGTTGCTTCGAAAATTGAAAAGCGGCCCTGTAATAGTGAGGAAGAAGTCAGATGCAGGTTCTGTAAAATAACGCTAATAAAATATTGTATACTTTTATTTGACTGAACACAATATTTTGCGATGCTAATTTATTTGCGTAGGAAAATGCGTCTGTCATTAAAACCGGTATTTAAAAGAGTTTTGGAAAATATTACAGAAGCTAAACATCACTTAAAGCATTTCTCTTTTATTGTGCGGTCGTAATAAAAAAAAAGTCGGCGTAAAACTCTACCTATGGGTTTAAACAAAACAGAAACAAAAAAGCATGAGAATACATCAAGCCATAAAAAAAAAAAATTGTGAGGTCATATTTACATTAAGCAGCAAAGCATTGTATGTGTATAAATTCGTTCGAATTTCTAGAATAGTATAAAGCATCATTAAAAAAGGGAAAAAAATTAACTATTGAAAGCATTTTTAGACTCTGCTTTGTTAGTTTCAAACAAGAAGGTAAAAAAAAAATACTGTTTCAGAAAACATAATTTTTTATAAATTGTTCTCGGAAGAAAAAAAGGAACTAGGCGAATTTCTGTATCCGCTTTCTGCGCCCAAGCTTGTCCAGATGATCAATGTAAATACCGTCTCCTTTCGAAATAGAGTAATCCTCGCTCTTTTTCCGACTTCCCGAAGAATTCTGAAAGTTGCTTAACAAGCGCTGCTGTGCATCCCAAATTGCGGGCTTAAAAGCCGCTGCCGCTTTTACAATTTCCGCCTCCGTTAGCGTGTCGAGGAATGACCCTACAAAGCTGATGAAAACACGCACAAATTGCTGTTGCGGGGGTGTGCTGCGCCGCTGTGAGGCCTCAAACCCCGTTAACTCTGCCGGTTTTAAAAGTGGCGAGGCCTGAAAATCATTTGCGGCTAAATTGTAGCACGTCTCGTACTTAAGTGACGGAATCAAAAAAGTTAACAGGGATGCGTGAAGAACAATTGCTTCTTCGTTAGTGAACTGAGCATCGTGAACGCTTTTGCGCACATCATAACTTAGCACGCGGTCTCCAGCCGGATCATTATCGATGCCGGTAACGAACAGAACCCAAATTCGATTAAGCCAGTCGCGCAAATGATTGCTTCCAGGCTCCTCCAATTTCTGAGAGCAAATTTGCTCAAGTAAATCGGTCCGCTGTTTTTTATTCTGACGGAAGTCTTCCTCCTCTTTTGTTGAGAACAAAAGGTTGCTAGCTTTTGCTTCCTGTTTTTCCGCTGTTATAAAAACACGCGTCAGAACTTGATGCGTCCGAGTGCAGCACCATTTTTTCATGATTATATCACCAACAGAATTGAGGGCAGCGGCATCGCTTCCGGCGGGAGCTGCTCCTACACTGACGGATGCAGTTTTGCGAGTTCTTACGCCGCTTTGACTTTTGCCGTCAAGTGCGTTTTGTCCTCGCCAGACCTCCAGCATGGCCAGCTGATAACTATTCGTCCATTTTTTGTCGTCAAGAAATCGCAGCCAAACGAATTGACTTCCAGTTGGCACTATTTTACACGATCCATCGAAGGAGGGTCGGGCATGAGAAGTGTTTGTGGTGGTCATATTGGGAAGTGCGTGAATTTTACTCCAAATTTGAACGCTCACAGACTTTATAATGGAGAGCAATAATTATACCCAATTCAAAATGATTATTTTTTTTTTTTTGAAAGAACAGGCAGATAAAAGAAGGGGGACGTTGAAGATAACATAACAGAGGCATTTTTTTGTACCTTCTTTTGATGCTCATCCTTTATTTTTAATGGTATTTATTTTTTTTATTTTGAAATACTGCTTGGAAACATAAAGTAAAATTGTTTCTATTTCCACTCCCTGCCAGTTGGCAAAAACTAAGTTTTACTACAGGGCACGTAACGCTTTAAAGTACGTTTAATTTTTTTGTTGCAGAATACTTAATTTAAATTAAATTATGATGAGAATGTTAAAATACTAAATTTGCAAACGCATGTAGACGTTCAAGCACGTTTTGAAATAGAAGCCTTAAAAACAAGAAAGAAGCACTGGTTTCAAATAATCGGACTATAAACAACATGTGATCGAGCTTTGTTTTTATCATTTTTGACACTATCAAAATCTTTTTTAAAAATTTGAAGAAATTGTGTTAATCAAAGCTTTTCGAATTGTCTTAGACGAGGTTTTCACCACTTTTGTAGTAATTAAAAAAAACGTAGTTTCGAGGCGCTGCTTGGAGTGGCAAACTGACCAAAGAAAAATATTTTACGTCTTTGCTTGCAGAGGCTTTGCCTAAATGCTTCTTGGCGTCCAAAAAAAATATTCAAAATTATTCGAATCATTAGGAAAAAAAATTGGATTCGATCGAACAGTTAAAGCTGGCATTGATAGGGAAAAACGTGCAAGCAAATATGTAGTAAAAATAAAAGAAAACCTGTTTTCTCGCAGCCTATAAACTTTTTGAAATTTTACATCATAAACGTTAATTGAAAAAATAATTTGTTGACAAAGAAGTGAGCCATTTAAAAATAATTGCTTTTACGGCGCAAGAGTAAAATTAGAAGCGTTGCTGCTCTCGCTTCTCCTCAACATGAAGTTACTTTTTGTACGAATATAGTAGTATTTTATCTATTTGGTAAGGAACGTATCGCGAAACCGTTTTCTGGCGAGCCTAGACAGTAAAACATTTGCCACCCTCATCGAAAGATAAACAATTCTTTATTGACACATTACCTTTTTTCAACAGCCCCACAAAGGCAAACGAAGCACCTTTGAATTGTCATTGACAAAAGGACAACAGCAGCGCTAAAATAAGGACAAGCTCTCATTAATGTAAATTGGCACCGCCGTAAGACCTGTTGCGTCTAAGCAGCTGAAAGCGTTTTGACTTTCACATAGC